>BJFM01002591.1:2896-25674 GCA_016586285.1 Arothron firmamentum
CCACCCTCATCACTCCCTCGTCACGCCCTGTTCACTCCCTGCTCCCTCCCTCATAACTCCCTGTTCAGTCCCACTTCACTCCCCTGTCACTCCCTGTTCACTCCCTGCTCCCTCCCACGTCACCCCCTCTTCCCTACCTCATCACTCCCTCATCACGCCCTGTTAACTCCCTGGTCACTTCCTGTTCCCTCCCTCGTCACTCCCTGTTCACTCCCTCGTGACTCCCGGTACACTCCCTGTTCCCTCCCTGATCCCCCCCTCGTCACTCCCTCGTCACTCCCTGTTCACTCCCTGTTAACTCTCTGTTCACTCCCTGCTCCCTCCCACGTTACCCCCTCTTCCCTTCCTCATCACTCCCTGTTCCTTCCCTGTTCCCTCCCTGTTCACTCCCTCGTCACGCCCTGTTCATTCCCTCTTAACTACCCAGTCACTCCCTGTTCACTCCCTGCGCCCTCCCACGTTACCCCCTCTTCCCTTCCTCATCACTCCCTGTTCCCTCCCTGTTCTCTCCCTGTTCACTCCCTGTTCACTCCCTCTTCACTCCCAGATCACGCCCTGTTCACTCCCTGTTCACGTACTGTTCACTCCCTGCTCACTCCCTCGTCACTCCCTCTGCTCTCCCTCGTCACTCCCTGTTCACTCCCTTTTCAATCCCTAGTCACTACCTGTTCACTACCTGTTCCCTGCCCCATCACTCCCTGTTCACTCCCTGCTCCCTCCCAGTTCACTACCTGTTCACTCCCTGTTCACTCCCTGTCACTCCCTGCTCCCTCCCATGTCACTCCCTTTTCTCTCCCTCATCACTCCCTTGTCACGCCCTGTTCATTCCCTGTTCAACCCCTCATCACTCCCTCTTCACTACCTCTTGACGCCCTGTTCACTCCCCGCTCCCACCCTCGTCACTCCCTCTTTACTCCCTGTTCACTCCCTGTTCACTCCCCCGTCACTACCTGTTCAGTCCCTGCTCCGGCCCACGTCACTCCCTGCTCCCTCCCTCATCACTCCATCGTCACGCCCTGTTCATTCCCATTTCACTTCCTCATAACTCCCTCTTCACTCCCTCTTCGCTCCCCTGTCTCTCTCTGTTCACTCCCTGCTCCCTCCCACGTCACTCCCTCTTTTCTCCCTGTTCACTTGATCTTCACTCCCACGCCACTCCCTGTTCACTCCCTGCTCCCTCCCACGTCACTCCCTGTTCCCTCCCTCATCACTCCCTGTTCACTCCTTGTTCCCTCCCTGTTCCCTCCCTGTTCACTCCTTCTTCACTCCCTGATCACGCCCTGTTCACACCCTCCTCATTCCTGTTCCCTCCCTCATCACTCCCTCGTCACGCCCTGTTCATTCCCTGTTCCCTCCCACGTCACTCCCTGTTCACGCCCTCTTCACTCCCTCGTCACTCACTCATCACTCCCTCGTCACTCCCTGTTCACTCCCTCATCACTCCCTGTTCACTCCCTGTTCCCTCCCTCGTAACTTCCTTTTCACTCCCTGTTCCCTCCCACGTCACACCCTGTTCACTCTCTCACTCCCTCTTCATTCCCTCGTCACTCCGTGTTCACTCCCTGTTCACTCCTTGTTCACTCCCTGTTCCCCCCTCATCACTCACTGTTCAATCTGTGTTCACTCCCTGTTCACTCCATGCTCCCTCCCACGTCACTCCCTGTTCCCTCCCTCATCACTCCCTCATCACACCCTGTTCATTCCCTGTTCCCTCCCTCATCACTCCCTCTTCACTCCCTGTCCACGCCCTGTTCACTCCCCGTTCCCTCCCTCGTCACTCTCTGTTCACTTCCCTTTCCCTCCCTTGTCACTCCCTCTTCATTCCCCCATCACTCCCTGTTCACTCCCTGCTCCCTCCCACGTCGCTCCCTGTTCACTCCCTCCTCACTCCCTGTTTACTCGCTCATCACTCCCAGTTCACTCCCTCGTCACTCCCTCGTCACTCCCTGATCACACCCTGTTCACTCCGCGTTCCCTCCCTTGTCACTCCCTGTTCACTCCCCCGTCACTCCCTGTTCCCTTCCTCATCACTCCCTGTTCACTCCCTGTTCCCTCCCTCGTCACGTCCTGTTGCCTCCCTGTTCACTCCCTCGTCACTCCTTGTTCACTCCCTTATCACTCCCACGTCACTCCCTGTTCACTCCCTCATCACTCCCTGTTCACTCCCTTATCACTCCCTCTTCACTCCCTGTTCTCGCCCAGTTCACTCCCCGTTCCCTCCCTTGTCACTCCCTCTTCACTCCCTTTTCACTCCCTCTCCACTCCCTCTTCACTCCCTGTTCACTCCCTGTTCACTCCCTGTTCACTCCCTCGTCACGCCCTGGTCACTCCCTGGTCACTCCCTCTTCACTCCCTGTTCACGCCCTTTTCACTTCCTTTTCACTCCCTCCTCACTCCCTGTTCCCTCCCTCATCACTCCCTGATTCGTCCCTCGTCACTCCCTGTTCACTCTCTTGTCACTCCCTCTTCACTCCCTGTTAACTCCCACGTCACTCCCTGTTCACTCCGTTCCCTACCGCGTCTCTCCATGTTCACTCCCTGTTCACTCCCTCTTCTCTCCCTCTTCACTCCCTGTTCATTCCCTGCACGATGCACGATCCACTCATCAGGACGCACGTTTTAGTGTGTGGATCGGCCCTATCCTCCGGGGGCCGAAACCCCTCCCATAGGATAACATGGGCCTTTTCGGGTCGCTTTTTCCAAAATTTCTTGGAAACCCTCAGTCCTTTGAGAAAGAAAAGTCATAGCACACCATTCCAGAATTTTCCGCACGTTTTGAGCTATGGCTCATGTCGGTGGGACAAAATCTGTAGGAGGTGATACGTGCCAGGGCCTTGACCCTGCACATGCATGACCGCCTTGTCCGGACGCACGTTTTGGTATGTTTTGTTTGTGTGCGCCCTATGAGCGCGAACATATAGCAGTTGAAGGGTTTTTCAGTGCTTGAGGGGACATTTATCAGTTTTTCGGGAATTTCTTGTGCCCCGTTTGACTGAGGGCTGTGAAATTTCACACACACGATCGCCTCATCGGGACGCACGTTTTGGTGTCTGGGACGGTCGTGCATGCCCTATGAGCATGCAGTTATTCCCCCTTCTTGCGCTGTGCCGTTCGGATTACAATCTGCGCGCGTAGGAGGCACACAGAACTAGACAATTCCACAGAAATTGTGACTGTGTGCCTCCACTCTGGCCCGTCCACACTGGCCCCTCCTCTCACGCCCACCCACCAGTCACCTCATGAGCTGAGCAGACCTGTGTCTGACCCACAAACTGCTGTTGAATTCAGTGGAACCCACCCTTTCAAACGCAAATTTGGACCACTTAATAGTGACCAATATTGTTGTTGGTGGACTCGCTGGAACCAAAAGACTTAAAATATATGTGTGTGTAATTTCATAACAATATTTTCATCGATAAGGGAGAAACGACAAGTTAAAGACACCATAGATCAGCCCTATCAACTTTCACAGCCCCTCCCCTCCCTGTTCACGCACACAGGACACAGTGAGCTCATGCAGAGAATGTCTGCCTTTTTGGGGGAGGTTTTTCTACGATTTTTCAAACATCGTAAAAGGTACTAAGCTGAAGATACGCATCCATGTCCGGGGGGCCAAGCGACACGATTCGGTGTTTATTTTTTATTAGCGTGCGACCTACGGGGCCTGAGTATTCGTTTGGCGTGTGTGTGTGTGTGTGTGACAATGAGGACATTTTCAGTTTTTTGCCCATCTTTTGGGGTCCGTTGGGCTGAGGGCCTTGAAACTTCACACACACAACCGCTTCATTGGGACGCACATTTTGATGTGTGGGTCGTCCATGTGCGCAGGGGTACGACAACGTTCCCATGGGATAACATTGTTTTTTTGGCGCGCTTAAACCTCGATAGCTCGGAAACCGTCGCTCCTTTGAGACAGAAAAGTATAGCACATGATTCCCAAATGTTCCGCACGTTTTGGGGTATGGCTCATGTCGGTGGGACAAACGGTGTAGGTGGAGATACGCGGCAGGGTAAAAACCTAGACTTTTTATACTTTTTTGGGGATTGTTTGGGTCCGTTGGACCGAGGGCCTTGAATCTGCACACACACGACGGCCCCACTGAGACGCACAATTTGGTGTATGTTTTATTTGTGTGTGACACATGGGGCCCGAGATATGGAGTTTTTTGTGTTTTGCTATTTGTGTGGGGACCAATTTAAGGTTTTTGGGATTTTTGGGGGGCTCGTTTGTCTGAGGGCCTTGACCCTGCACACGCATGACCGCCTTGTCCGGACGCACATTTTGGTGTATGTTTTGTTCGCGTGTGCCTACGGACGCTAACATATAGCGGTTAAAGAGTTTTTCAGTGCTTGAGGGGACATTTTTCAGTTTTGGGGGGATTTCTCAGGGCCCGTTTGACCGAGGGCCGTGAAATTTCACACACACACGACCGTGTTGTCAGGACGCACATTTTGGTGTATGGGTCGGGCGTCCCTTTTTGCGTCGGGGCCGCTAGGATTACAACCTGTGAGCCTAGGAGGCACAAAGAATAAATAACTACACAGCTTTATATTTACTGTCCAGTGCTGTACATGAATAGCATGACCATGTCCCATGGATGGGTGTATTCCACATAGATAGTTATTGCACGAGGTAGATTGTCTATGTTCGGATAATGTGTTAAATGGTGATGGCTGTGGGGAGAAACGACCTGCGGTTGCACTCCTTCCTGCACTGAGGAGGCCTCAGTCCAGTGCTGCAGCAGCTACCCAGGGCCTCCACTGTGTGGTGCAGGGGGTGGGAGGAGTTGCTCCTGATGGATGTCAGCCTGGCCAGCATCCTTCTGTCTGCCACCTCCTCAATGGAGTCCAGGCTGCAGCCCGGGACAGAGCCAGCTCTCTTAACCAGCTTGTTAAGGCTCTTGCTGTCCCTGTCTGAGCTGCTTCCCCCCCAACACGCGACGACATAAAACAATGCTGAGGCCACCACAGTGTCATAGACTGTCCTGAGAACAGCCCTGCTCACACCAAAGGACCTCTGTCTCCTCAGCAGGTGCAGGCTACTTTGGCTCTTCTGGGCCAGGGCGTCGGTGTTGTGTGACCAGTCCAGTTTCTTGTTTGTTTGAACCCTGGATGTTCACCAGTGTGTGTGGTGTGGAATCTGGATGTGAATTTGTAATGTGATTGTGAGAAAATGTAAAAAAAAAAAAAAGATTTAGATTTTATATTAACATTTTAATTCGGCATAGTGGGCCATCAGTTGTATCGTGGGTGAATTTGTGCTGTGATTGTGAAAAAATGCTACAGTAAAAATCCTTGAAAGTCTCCGAAGTAGTAAAGGAGGATGTGTTTAAGAAGAACTGGGATGTATTGGAATTTACAGAAATAAATGTCTTTTGTTATAGTTTTTTTCTTCGTCTGCCACTTCCACTGGCGCAATGTAGATGAGCACGGTATTTTCAAAGTGTAGACAGCGTGACCGTGTCTTTTGGAAACGTTGATGGCGTGAACGCAGTGATCTAGCAATGTGACGTAGAGTCGGGTGGCCAACGAAAACAAACGAGGTTATGAATCCGTTTGTGGAGAAGGTCAGAGACAGAAGCCTGTCGGTGAACACACTCTTCTGACTAATCAGAGTCCTGTGCAGAAGGTAGCAGGAGCTTTTCTCGACCACTGACACCATAGAGTCCAGCTCTATGCCCATCACAGATCCAGCCATCCTGACACTGGCAGTCCAGTCAGTCGTCCAACTGCAGACCCAGGTACTTGTAGGTCCTGAACACCTCCATCTTTTTTCCCTCATTGGTTTGAGCAGCAGCTTGTCAGCCCTGCACCATTAAGCAAAGTCCTCCACCAGGAGGACCACCGGAGCATAATCACAGCGCGCCGACTGCGGAACAGGACCACGTCCACCTTTACCTTTGCCTGAGAGGCAAACTGCCAGGGGTTCCTGGAGTTGCAGACCTGGGATCTAAGGTGGCAGAGCATCGGCCATTCCACTGTTTTCATGACGTGACATATTAGGGCCACCAGTCTGAAAGTTGTCAGGCTGTCTCATTTGTCATGTGTTTAGTTTTCCTGATGATGAACTCCGTCTGTTGTCTCTGTCTACAGAGTAGGTATATGAATGTATATGTAAATGTGTGTGCACAGAAAGGAGTTTAAAATGGAAATTGTCGCAGGAGTTACTGACTTGTGGTTTGTTTTGTTCAGTCTTCTCAAAAGAAGAGAAAGGATGACAGAGCAAAAATAAAACTCAGCACAAGTAGAGCTGGTTTCCCCCAAACGGTTATCAATAGCCTGAGATGATGAGAAGACCAAACCATGAAACTGAAGCCACATAATCAATGGCGATTTATTATCACAGGCACAGTTTGTTACACAAAATAATGAAACACATTTACACAATTTATACAGGGCTACAACTAAATAACGATAGTTAAATACTGTATGTACTCACATTGCACACGGTATCATTAAAACTACACAAAGACATGTAGTGTGAAAATAACACTGGTAAACAGAAAACGTCACAATATTTACAGAAAAAACATGAATTGGTGATAGTCAGCAAACACGTTGCTGTCTGCTCATCCATATGTCATTCAGAGACATTATACAATCTGTCATTTGACGGCTGCCCCACTAGAAAATACCAGTCTATTTATGGCAGAAAAGATTAGAAAGTAAAAAAGGTAAGTAGCAAAAGCTGAAGCACACCAAATACACTATTACACACTGCGGTTTGCTTGAACAGTATGGCAGTTACTTCCCATAGCTTCATGAAGTGCACTTTAGCTTTGGCTTACCGACTATCACAT
Source organism: Arothron firmamentum (assembly GCA_016586285.1). NCBI lineage: Eukaryota > Metazoa > Chordata > Actinopteri > Tetraodontiformes > Tetraodontidae > Arothron > Arothron firmamentum. The sequence continues at coordinate 9,697 of BJFM01002591.1, forward strand.
TATTTTTTTCATCTTAATGCCACTAAATATAGGTTACACGATAAGATAACTGCAGAGCTGCAGGTCAAGGAGATAGACTGATTCTCTCCTTATGCTATTTTCAAGGATGGTGTGCAAGTGGATATGCTCGGCAAGCCAACATCTTCAACATACTCTACTTGGGTTTCACACATTCTATGTGTATAGTGATAGTGTTGTCAAATATAGTGATTTTTGCATGACAGAAACATGGCAACACCATGCCTACTGATATATGATATTTGGCAGTGGAACTAAACCGTCTAAGAAAAACCAAACAAACAAAACCAAAACCCACCAGAAAGAGGGGAGTTACTTATGGAAAATAAGGCTGGGCAGAATGGCGTGAAAAACATTAAATTATTGAAAAAATATGTATTTTCTAATCTCATTAAAAGACAGAACGCACAAAACTACGTACATTTTTAACACTTAAATCCTGGACTCTCTCATGTGCACAAGTTTTCAATGATGTTTATAAATGTATCTAAACTTTGTATAGGTAATTACTGACTGTGGAACTCTTATAAATATTAAACAAGTCTAACTGTAACGTGAACCACCAACACCTTTGTGTGTTCTGAGCGTATGATCCTGTGTGAATCTACATTCTTCCTTATACGGGACCTGAAAGAGGTTCTGAGGAGTTTCTTGGCTTTTTCTCAGCTTTGCAATTAAAAGTGATCTCCATTAATATTTTTTTGATCCCACATTAAATGATTTGAAAATGAAAAGAGAGGCATTTACAAAAGGGTATAGTGTTGGCACTATTAAATATAAGGTTGCAAAATATTGATCTGATTATTTATTGGCTGATAATGCAGCTTTTTTGTCATTTCTATTTTACAAACAGTACAATTTCAGCCCATTAAAATGAGTGATAAGCATTTCAAAGCATACATAACGTTTTGGGGGTGAAATAACATTCAGTAGTAAGCAAGAGACAAGACGCACCTACTTCACCATTAGATGCAACATGGTGACATTGGTGTGGCTCTTTTCTGCTTTCAAATGAGGACAGCTACTGAAGCAGGTAAGGTTTCTGGATTTTTGCTCGGTTTCACCACAATGGATTTAAAAAAACAACAGGAGTGTGCTTCACGTGCACACTCACAACTATGAGGGTATTTACATCCAAATCAGGTGAACTATGTTAGAATAACAACTTATTTCATAAACGCCGTCTATCTTTTTAAGGGATCAGTACAAGAAGCATGACTTCATTAATCCAGAGAAGTAACCTTTAACACTCTGTTTTACATGAACACACAATGATCACATGCACATGCAGTAATTAAGGGAGAGGTGTCAGAGTGAGTAAAGTGCCCTCAACAGGTGCGCACTCCAAGTACCACAAAGGTAAAACTAGATGAGGAACCCTCCTCGACTCAGCCCAGTGTCCATGAACTGACCTACCAACACCCGAAAGAGGAATGCACTGGTGAGCTCAGCGATGCCAAATGAGCCAGAAGAACAGGGAGACCAGTGTGGGAGATAGCAGAGGAAGCCAAGAAAAACCCCTTCACAACAGTTGGCCAGATCCAGAAGCTAAGTGGGTCTGTGGCAATGCCAGTAAATAAGAGAAGGCTTTACCAGAATGAGGAACAACATCGTGTTGGCAAATGAGAAAAAGATCAACTTGTACCAGAATGATGAGAGAAGAACGTGGAGACAGGAAAAAACTGCTCAGGATCCCAAGCATACCAGCTCATCACTGAAGCATGGTGGTGGTAATGTATTAGCGCGGGCATGCATGGCTGCCACTGGACGAACTGACTGCTAACAAAAGCATCAGGGTGAATTCTGAAGTGTCTTCAGCAATAATATCCGTTCATACTCAGAGCTCATTTCAAATGGAATGTTCCGCAACGGAAAAGTCAATTACCTGAAGCTAAATTCAGGTGAGTGTGCATTTCACTTGTACAAAGCTGAGGGGACCTGACTGTAGTAGTTGTCTGAATGGAAGCACAGAAAATAATTCTAACTAAAATGGAGGCACTCTGCATCAACAATTCCTGAAAAACAAATTCCAGTTAAACTCCCCAACTTTACATGTGATCACTGCAGTCATTTCTTAATTGTGTTATCTGAAATTGATTCTGGATACAGTCTGTGTGTGTGTGCGTGCGTGCGTGCGTGCGTGCATGCGTGTGTGTGTGTGTGTGTGTGTATATGTATGAACACAAAAAAAGAAAACAAACCGACTCAGTCAATTTTTATCCAGATGTTTTTCAGCGTTAAATAGAGGACGTTGCAAAGTTAACAATAATGGCTATATATCATAGTCAGCACAGAGAGCTGGAGGCATGAATGAAGTTCATGTCAGGATGGAGGTTGCTATTCTTTCGCGTTGTTTTGCTCTTGTTAATAAGTAAAGCTCTAATGACCTGACTGACATCATCCGGCACTGACTGACTGCACACGCTGGGTGATGTTTCTTCCGTCCGATGGCAGTTCCCCACTGCAGCAAACTGTAGTCCTTGCAGACAACACTGACTAACCTTAACTTCGCATGTGTTAATGCAGACATTCACTGTGCCGCACATGGTGATCCAGTAACATAGCAAAAATAGACTACGTGGAATGAATGTAAAAATTACTTTAATTCTGAGAGAAACGGGGAGATGTGGACGTTACTCAGAGAAGGGTGGAAACATCCCAAGGTCAGCAAAGTCCTCAATATTGTAGTTGGCCGTTCCCTGGGTGGGATCTCCAGGTATGGGCAACATGTCCTGCAGACACACAGAGGGTACATTTTTTCAGCAGCAAGCAGCTGAAGGGCACACAGACATACTCCGGATATCTACTGTTACCTGGAAGACTTCTGTCTGACTTGGGTTGGGGTGTGTGTGCTGTTCTCCAGTGGGCTGAGAGTGATGCTGGTTCTGCCACTGGGACCACACCTCACTGGGCCGACCCTGGAACTGGGTTCCACTCTGACTGCTTTCCCCGGACACATCTGAAGACAATCAGCTTAAACTCAGCTTAAACTCAATTTAATAATCTTAATAAGCAAACTGCATCACACAAAACTGCAGTGCTTTTCCCGTTTTTAATTTCATATTTTTGCATAGTTCTCGCACATAAATGTTGTGTAAAGAAAGTGAGGATGAGGCTGGGATTTATTAAATATTTATTAAATATTAAATAAAGCATGCACTCCAGCCTGCCCTGGCTACATTCCTGTTCCTCTGTAAATCAATTCTTTGAATCTATCTTAGCTCTTTATTCTTCATCACAAATGTCACACTCGCCAGCTTTCGGCGAGTGTGACGTTAAGTGACAACAAAAAAGCAACTTTCAACCCCAAGTAGGCCTCAATTAAGGAGAAATGTAAGAAAAGAAAAATATCTGAAGATACTTCTGCTAATATCTGCTTCGAATCACAAATAGAGTGATATTGAGAACCTTCCAAGATCGGACACACTCGTGTTGAAACATGGAATGTTATCCCCGACACCTACATAAACATGAAGAAATATGCATTTGGAGTCCTGTAGATCTTTGGATCCACATAGATCCACATAGATAGCATATGTATGTGAGCAGCTATTCTACAACCATGAACTACAGTATGTTAAAAACACGTACCGCTCAGATGCTGTGTGCAGCGGTTCAGGAGCAGAAGTGACATTAACCAGGTTAAATTAATGTTTATATAGATATTTTGCAAACATTTTTCATTGGTCAGTGCTCTTTTTTCAACTTTACTTTTCAAATTCAGGTCAAAGCCCTGCTACACCCTTCGAAAGCCCAAAGGTGATGACGGCTCACGGCATACTTTCTTTGCATTTCAAATTTATTTGACAGAGACATGTCGGCATGTTGTTGTTTTTTAAGAGTTCAAAATGTGTTCATTACAAAAATCAAATTTCATTTTTTTCTGTAACACTTAACAGATTTCATAAGCAACACACTATAGTTGTTTATACAAACAACTACAACAAACAACAAAAAATATACATATATCCAGAGTTATCTTCATTTTAGGAGTCAAAAAATATTTGCGGCTCCCAGGGTTTTCTTTTCCGTGGAAACTGTGTCCAAATGGCTCTTTGAGCATTAAAGGTTGCAGACCCCTGCCACAGATGTTTGCTTTCCCAGGTCCCCAGGGTTTTCACTAAAATGAGCATTTTTCATATTTTGTCCTGGTCATGAAATAACTTTCATCCCAGTTGTTTTAATCTCGCTTTAAAAAAGCGGCACCGCTTTTCTTATATATTGAATCTCCTTTCTCCTGGAAAACAGATTTAATCTCAAGGGACTGCCCAGACAATTGAAGGATAGATAGATAGATAGATAGATAGATAGATAGATAGATAGATAGATAGATAGATAGATAGATAGATAGATAGATAGATAGATAGATAGATAGACAGACAGATAGATAGATAGACAGATAGATAGATAGATAGATACTGTAGATAGATAATCGAAAAACATAGATTCCACAGAGAGTTAATTTTACTAAAAATGAACAGGCAGTCAAAATAAATGAAAGCTTACCAAACGCTGTACTGCGGTTTGTCAGTCCTGAGTAGGTGTTGCTGCTGGGGGAGGAAGTGGCTGGGGATGACAGGGGACTATAGGAGCCTGGATCAGTCTGGTAGCTGTGGCCGGAACTGATACCAAATGGGCTGGACTGGGCTTTAGTCGACTGGAGAGCACAAACACTGGTTAGTGGTTACACACTAAAGAATACACAAACATTTGAAGAGGAAAGTTGGCAGACATCAATCTTTTGGATAGCAATGGATATTTCATATTTAATTTGCTGTATTTATTATATCCCATATTTTCTTGATTATTTATTTTATTTTTTTGAGAGAGAATGTCCAATCAAGCCTTAATGTCAATTTTGTGAGTGGACCACATCCTTAGCTGCAGGATAATTCAAGAGAGCTAATTAGGCAACTATACACAAATAATGTCTAAAGGTTAAACTCTCCAGTTCTGTGGTGCTATATGGTGAAATAAAGTGTTTCTATTACTTAACAAGCACAGCCCATTTCTAGCAATAACAGAGGAAAATAACGTAAAGGTCTCTGCACAACACAATGCAGCAAGCGCAAAACTTTTTGGCCTGAACCCATTCACTGTGTATATGGAACCATCACACAAGGGTGCAGACAGCAGTGCATTGCACAAGGGGGCTCCTGCTACCGTTGTTTTGAGGACATCTTGGCAAGTCTAATAGGCGAGAGAGAGTAACAGGTTCCACACTGAAAACGACACAACGGAGTCCCAGTGTCCTGAGCTGTGGGACAAGACGGGTGGGGTTTTATCAATGTAATAAAAAAGGAACTCAGATGGAGGGAGAGCATCAACACTTTGAATACCAGGTGCGTTGAATGTCATAGAAAAGTGGGACTTTTGCACATTCAGTAACAATAACAATTTTTTGGACAAATGCATTTTTTCATTCACAATTCTGTTACCTGCCCAGAGAAGGGGGGTCGGTTGCCGGACCATGACACCTGATTTGAGTTGAGCTGTCTTGTGATCTGAGCAAGGTTCTGGTTAGATGAGCCTGATGCCTGGATGTCGTTCACAGCAGGAACATGGATAACTGATGAACTGAGTGCAAAACAAACACAAAACATATAAAAGTTGAAAGTTCAATTATGAATTACATACACGTAAGTAAATACTCCTGAAACTAAGGAATACTGAGTTAAATTTACATTTCTAAGACACATACAGCAAAGCAATCAAAAATGTACATAATATCTGAAATGATAATAATTAAGCCAGAAGAGGATAATAACAACTAAAATAATATAAGTTGATTTAACAGTCTGGTTGATGGGGAAAAATGGGTTTTTGAGTCTGTTCAGGTCCTGTATCACTTCCACAAGGACAGGGGATTGATTGATTTATGTGCCTTAAGAAATATTCAAATAAACTGCTGGGACGTAAGTTCAAGTAAATTGACTGGCAGTTAGTAAATGGGATGTGTTCAAATGGTGCATGCTGTTAAAAGCCGAAGAAGTTTGGGCAGGGTAATGTAGAAAAAGAGAAGTGTTCGAACAGTCATTAGGAGTAAAAATAGGAGACACATAAGCCCCATTCACGCTGGCAAAAAAACCTGTCTAAACTCATGAGGACAACCTAAAGCGAACCCGTGATTCTTGTGATGCATATTCTACTTCCACTGCAACTCATTTTACAACAAAGATTAAGGAATTGGAATGAAAGAAACCCAAAGAATTCCTTCCCTTTTTACGCAAGTGGGCTCAAGGTGTGCAGCATTTTAACATCAGTTGACTGGATCTGATCTGTTACATTGGCCTTTTAAAAGATTTAAAAAAGTCCTTGCGATTTCTGTTTCTGACCACTAAAAGTTTACTTGCAATTAGCAGGTGCATTGATCATTCAGAGGAGAGGTGTCGTCAACAAGAGTGACTGGTACTCAACACTCTTGGAGCAGTTTTGTGAATGTTTTATCAGATGTACTATAGCTGGGCAAGCAGCTGGATGGCATTGGTCAGAAGCAATATGACTCTTGACCCTTATCATTTCTTTATCTGCTTAGAAGTGGAGTCACAATACATCCACTTGGGTCTACCATATTCCAGATGCCACTGGATTAAGGGTTTCCATTGTGTCCCCACATTACCTCAGCTTCAACCTGAAGCTCTATATTTCAATTACACTGTGATAGTCCAAATAATTAGGGAACAGACTCTACAAATAGATACCCTTTATAAATTTAGAGTCTTACCCAAAGCCTTTGCCAGAGTGCCCCTGCTGGAAGGGAGAGCTCTGTGAGTAGAGCTGCTGTCCTCCAGCTGTAGAGGAAGGAACCATCATCTTTTTATCTCCCGCTAAACAAAAACATACAAAAATCAGAGTGTATGTCAAATAAGAAATGACAAGCAAGAGAAGTAGTGTAGTTGTAGTTGTCTGTGTAACACTTTTCGTACAGCTAGAGATACCGGTGTACATCTCAGCAAAGCGGGGATCCCGTTCCTGGGAGAAAAGAGTCTCTGTCTTGTCAGCGTTCTTTCCCGCTTCATGGACCCCACTGCTTACACTAGCCACAGGTACCTGATAAGAGTGAGCAATTTCAATGTTTTGATGTTTAAGAAAAATTTAGAGCTACATGCATAAAAAAATGGCTTTACTGTGGCAGCAAAATCATAAAAACACACTTTGCTGTACTGACTAACAAAGACAACCATTTATTAATGTAAAAATACTAAAACCTATTTTGCAATTTTAACAGGTTAATTAGTTGATCAGTTTTTCAGTCAAAACTTATAGCTAAACTACAGTATATGACTAGATACTGTTGGGGTATAGTTACCTGGGAAAGGTCATAAGCAGTCAATCCATCTCTTTGATGAACCTCTAGTTCTGCCTGTTGCTGCTGAAGCTGTCTACAATCACAAAAAGACAACATATGTCATATACGTGCATGTATATACCTATACATATAAACACACAGACGTGCACACACACACACACATACACACACACACAAACACACACGCAGACAAAATGAATATAAAACCTACTTGATGTTGGTGTTGGTGCAGATGATGTACTCTATTTCATCAGAGTAAGGGTTCTGGAAAGTGAAGCTGCTGGTTCGGATCAGCAACCACTCCCTGTTCTTCATTCGAAAACGATACATTACCGAAAGAACCTGACCCTTCAACTTTAATACCTGCACAAGAAAAGATAATAGCTTAAGTTCTTATTTCAATGTACAGTAAAAACATTTAAATCAGAAGCAGAGAGAGAGAAATTATTGTGACAACTATATTTTTCATCACATAACTTTTTCTAGTACAATCTTTTAATGACTTACATTATATTACATGCCTCTGGCTTAAATGAAAATCTTAAATATATATTAGCTGACATTTTAATGACCATAGCTTTAAGTTACTCTCCAGGGATCAGATTCCAAAAATGGTTTTGGAACTGTAAGCACTGCCATCCCTTAGTTTAAAATACATGTACAGTAAATCCACTGCTAAGGTAGATAGGAAAAGAATAAATTGAGTACAACACTAAGTAAAAATTTGTTCTCTGCTGTTTTAAATAATTTTTTTAAAGATTATTTTACTTAGGAGGGGACCAGGGGCCCGTTTCAGAAAACAGGTTTAACAAAGCCAGAGTTAAAACCTGAACTCAGGGTTGTCAAATTCTAAAATCAAACTGAGAGTTTTTGGTTGCAAGTTAAGAGCTGGCTTAATCAACGCTGAGTCAGAGTAACCCCGAGTTATGCTCATACCCGAGGAGCTACAAACCCTTATCAATGAAACGCAGATAACATAACTCACACTGGCAACAAGTGCAAAAAAGTCTCGATTATCCCATTTCTCCCCGTTGGAAGTTTTAATGACTGCGTATACTGACACATGTTTTAAGAAAAAAAAAGCAATACTGCAGAAGAAAAGAACAAGAGATCACGTGACAGAAAATTGCTGACCGAATCAATGTGCGCAAATTAATGGGAGAGAGAGAAAAAAAGAAATGTTTGGTCTTGAGTGTTTGACAAATTCAACATTCACATTCTATATGTGTGTTTGAGCGCGTAGGTGCAACTCAATAGGCACAAAACGGACTTGGCGGCAACTTAAGATGAAATATAAAAATATAGTTCACTCATATAAGGTATGATTTAATTACAAGCTATTGTGGTGTTGTTTAGCCTGTCTTCCTTAAACAGCATTCCATCGCTTCATTCAACCTGTGATAGCTATATTTAATTAATTAGAGAAATCCCCTAAACAAAGAAAAAGCCAAATCTAAATAACTTGGAGTTTTTGCTAAACCTGTTTTCCGAAACGGATCCCTGGATGCATCATCAATCAGATTCTTTGAGGGCCGTGTCTTCTTAGCAAGGATTTTATCTATATTTATTTTTGGTGGGGAAATGAGCCAAACCATATTCAAACCCGGCTCCACTGTGGAGAGACCACACTACCCACTTTACACCACAGAGACCCTACAGTAGATTAGGCCACACAGCTGATGGCAGTCCTGGAAATGACCCCGAGGTTGCTGACAATGGGGGTCAGGATGATAAAGCATCCATTAATATCTACCAGGTCTTCAATCTTCTGAAGCAGCTTCTTTGGTGCCACTTTTATAAGCTCTGTATTACTGCTATTGTTTTTGAAGAGATTTGTGGTATAAATCATTAAATCACCTCTGAACACACAAACCTCAAGTGTTTCACCTGTTCCTGATCATCCCTGCTCTTCTCCCCGTGTATTTATGTCCACCTCTCTTTCCCTAATGTGCCACACTGTCTTGTGCACAAGTGCCCTGCATATTCTTTGTGACTGAACTCCTTTGTTTGGATTCTGTCTGTCTTTTTGGACTTGGTTGCTTGTTTAGACTGATCTCATGGTAACAGCTTCACATTAAATGCTTAAAACTATCAAAATTGTCTGTCCTCATTCCAAAGCGGAGCACTTGGTCCCTGACATTATGCATGACATTTAACAGATTATGACAAATAGAGCCCAAGACAAACAACTGGCTGTATAAAATAAATAAAGATATTATAAAAGAGATACATATAGTCTGCATAAACAAAATTATCCGGGTACTATTTATTGGGCAAGCCAGAAGAGAGGAAATGTAATTCTTATGATTTTCCTGTATTTACTGCAATTCTGTAACAGTTTTACAAAACCTGAGTGAAAAGCTTAAATAATGCCTAAAAAGTTATTCCTTTGCCTTGGATGTTTTCTCCATTTGTTGCTATTATACATGAAATCATGTTCTTTGCAAGGAGGAAAAAAAAACTCTTCTTTTGTGTAAAAATAAAAACAAAAACAGATCAGAAGCCTCTGCATATATTTGCAAATATGTCTGCATAATTATTCACCCATTTTTAAAGTGACCAAATTCAACAAATGACCAGCTAGTTGATGTCAGATCCCCTGAGTGCAGTTGATGTGTGTCATGTGACAATAGGATTAAAACTCTGTGTCTGGAAGCTCCAGTCTCCTACCACAGTTGCAACATGAAGAAAAAAGTGTAACACAGGAGATGGCTACAAAAAACATCTCACAGAGTGCAGTTAAATCATCATTTACTAATGGAAGGAGTCTGACAATTGTTTAAATCTGACTAGGTCTGTCCTCACAAGTCAACTATGAGCACTCCAAATGAGTTAAAAACCTGGCATACCTGCTGAAAACCTTCTCTTAAATGACTCTGGTCCTCAGGATGGCAAAACTCCAAGACATCTTTCCCCAGTAGGTCCTAAGGGCAGTTCATCAGTTAGTTAATCATTTAAGCTTGAATCCTATTACTGACAAGGTTGCCTTAACGACAACATTAAACCTAACCACATCATTCACAAACTCCACGTACAAAAGCTGCCTACATCCACTAAATCTACAGATACTGGCAGTCAACATCATGTCGTTTGTCATTTGTGAGTAATAATATAAAGACAAACAAGAAGTTGAAGTATGGCTAGCAAGTATTTTTATTGACTAAGTTATAATGAAAACTGTTCAAAAATATTCAGTGAACAGTCAACTCCCAAAATTAGCTACAAAAAATCAAACGAAGAGCCAATTTAAATATTCTTACCTAAAGATTTAAGAATATTCACAACTCTTTCCAATGATTACACACTCTGGTCAATGATTACAAACTTGTGTTTGTAACACTGCTGAAGTCAGTAAAAACAATCAATCCATCAGCTATCATTTTATTCCTTAACAAGGTTGTGGGGGGACAGCAGCCAATCCCAACAACCTTCTATACCCTGCTCATTGCAGAGATGACACACTAGAAATACTCACAATTAAACTTAAACTCAAATTTGAATTACCAATTCACCTATTCCTAAATACATGTGGGCTGTGAGAAAGAAAGAAATCTTGGTTTACCTGTGGCTGATAACCGATGACATTGATACAGCGTGGATCTACAAAAGTGATGACACCATCTGAGTTGTGACGTGACAGGAACTCTGTTGGCACTGACAAACCATTCATATCCATAGACACTGGAGAACTGGTCACCTAAAGGACATAAAGATGAAGATGATGTGGGGTAAAATGCTGGAGTGAACATTCTCATCATATTTTGTACAACTGCTTTTGAATTTAACCAGAAACAGTGAGATCAACATGTACAAAAATATGGCTCTGTGCTAAGCTTTGTGCTTTATTGTATAATCAAATTCAACTGACATCACTGATACACACCTGAAGTCTTCCAATTGCCACCAAGCAGTATTTTCCAGTCTGACCAGCCTCACTGTCTTCATCTGGTATATTCATACCTGAGTAAAGAAATAATGAACATGTGAGATGTGTAAATGTTACAATTGATCAGATATTTTTAAAGTTGTTTTTTTTCCACTCATTCCTTTCTCTTTCTTTAAATAACTTTTGGCTTTAAAAAAAATACTTTCTTTTCTAGTTACTTCTTTTTTGAAGCCAATCTTGAGCTCTCTTTGACCCTGGTGATTGAGAATATTCGACACCTTTCTTCAAATTAATGCAGCTAAATTGTTTTTTTGCTTATACATCAAAGATTAGCTCATACAGCCTAATTTTTTTTGAGTTCCTCAGAAATTTTCTAGAGAGCACTTTCACTCATGACCACTCAGTTGTTAAATTTTTGCAAGGACCTCTGATCGATGTAATGCCCTAGCTGAGCTATACCTGAATGTGGTTCAGTTATCCAATTTCTATACCAATCAAAGTCCTTTAACAATTATCACCGCGGCTGAACACGAGAATGTCAAGTTGCCAGCAAAATTTTCTAGGTTGCAAATCAATGTCATAGTTTCTTCAGTTGATCTGGGGTGAAAGTAATATAGGGAGTGTTATAAGTTTGCTGGTTCCAGCTGTAGTTGCGAGAAAATATACAGTCTTACAAATGTCTTACAAAGTGCTGGGGATGAGCTCACTGAGGCAGGAGTTGTGTTGGGGTGGATGAGTTTCACCCCCAAATTTTTTTGTGACTGTTGCATAGTTGATCACTCAGTGTAACACTACACATACAGTTGGGAAAGTGTCTCTGGGGTGGTAAACCAGGGTAGCAACTCTCCTTTTCAAGAAGGGGCACTGTAGCCACTTTTCCACTAACATGTTCTGGACCTTTTATCACCAGGGAATTATTTACCTGGGTAATAAATCCTGACATTCTGTGTGGTGTGTGTATTTCCACTGCACTTAATCATTCCATAAAATGCATTCAAGACGACAGATTGGTGAGTGGTACAGGACCCACTGTGACAGAAGAGAGACTGGACCTCATCATCTGCCCACTTCTCATAGCTTCTCATTCTTTTCCACATTTTCCAAATTATCAAGACACAGACAAAATGAAGCTTGTAGAAATGGAATTAAGAGCACAAGTGTGTTTGATCAAATCTGAAAAGTCCTACCAATTTTACTAGGTACTTTTTCTAGGCAAATTTTGTGGTAGGGTTAAAGTTTTTTCACTGAGTGATTTTGGTAGAAACTCACCACGGATTTTCAAAATCCCAGGTTGATGATAAAAGTTAAAAAAGCTTGTACTAGAGCTCAGGGGACAAGAGTCTATCTGTAACTTTGCATTCAAGGAACATATTTTGGTTTTTCTCATGGATAGAAAACACTCAAAAAAGGTTGTGGACTTGTGAAGTATTTATTTACCAGCAGGGGGCCAGGCTTTTATGTAACCAGTGCAGTGCACCACTGAGTACTGAGCTTCTCCTTCCTTTGAGGGTCCAAGTCCATTCCTGTCAATGAAATACAAGACCATTAGAAAGCAATGAAATGTACTCAGTATTGTAGATTTATAGAGCGATAGAATATAACAGTAAAATACATGCTTGAGTTGAGTAAAATTCCTGATACTCCTCTCCGCTTCAAAGATGAAATCATAATAATCATCCTATAGCTATAGTCATTATTGAGGCTATGCTAATGCACGTAGTTAGAGCAGGATTGTCTGACTGTTGTCTAACCCATCATCTTAGATATACTTCTATAGGAATATACTGCCATCTTTTTATTTGTCTTGTGCTGTTCCATTTTCTCTTTATGTGTACCTATCTGCATTGCTACAACGGCATGACTTTGGGACAGCAACACATCTCCTATGAGATGAATGAGAGATTTTTAGTAAAACTGAGTCAGAAATAAACTTCAGCATGGTTTCTGGCTTTAGTGTAGTTTACTTTTTTGATTTTATTTCATGCAGCCATACCTGTATCTTTTCCTCATATTAGAAAGACGGTTTACAGAGATGTGATCCAAAGGAGCACTACCACATCTATTGAAAACAACCAGACATGTTATACATTTGTTAGCATCTCCACATTCAACTTAAAATGATAAAAAGTATAAATATCACCCTGCACATGCTTTCAGTTCATAAAATGCTGCTTGTGTTATATGGCTTGTAATCTCAAATTTTCATTTGTTTCATCATGTTCTCCTCCAACATTTTTTTTTAAATTTCACCCATCTCACTCTTTACAGACAGACCTATATTCTTGAATGCTAAAGTATTAATTTGTCAAATAACGTAGTATATGTCAATGCTAGTCAGTTCCTCAAGTCATTTAAAGTCAGATTTCACAAGAAGGATCTGTAAATGACTTAACATCACAAATTAGGTCCAAAATGCAAATACCTGAAGCATTGTCATTGCAGGGCGGACGTGCATTCTAAGCACGTCGGCATCACTGTATTGACCAATGTACAGTGAGGCTGCTCAATTTTTAAAAAATGCTGATGCTAGAGCTTCCAAGGGCCACCCAGTGGCTCACAAATCCACCACCATGAAGTTGAGGTCTTATAATACAGCCTCTCACATTTGATTCGATTGGCACCACGTGCTTCCTGACTCATTCTGCCTTAATTTACTCTGCTGTTTATGTACTTGTCACTAATGGTAGCATTAGGCAGTTACTGAAGTTGATCCAAGTTGCAAAAGAAGAGTACAGGGAGAGTCTGTGCAACTTGGAACCTGAATCAGATCATTATACCCTTTAGTTTTAGCTTCTTGTACATTATCTACAGTGTGTAGAAACCCGCTACTTATCTCCTGAAGCTACTTTTCGTTCTCGTGAGGTTGTATAACCCCCCAACCAAAAAAGAAAATAAAAGAGGCCTTTAAAAAAAAAAAAGATGACAGATTAGCCTCTGAGACGAGTCAAGAAATATTTTGAGCTGTATAACCTACAATGTGATTAGTGAAAGGACAGTGGGGGAAAAAAAATCCTGAAATATTCAAGGTTGGGCTAAAACCTGACATGATGTATATTATCCTGACATGCATTACGGACATTTTGAAAGCTATGGGGTGTCTGCTCCAAAATTATTTCACGTGAACAGTGTTGATTTAAATTAGTACTGTAGCAGATGTAACGTCCTGAAACAATGGCATGCTGACATTATTGTCACTTTTATGATATGATATTAAGGTTTAATATTTTTGTATAACTCTACTTGATTTGTACACTTGTTCAGAGTGCAACATAAAATGGGTTAATTGCAGTGACTATTGATAATGTTAAAATATTCTTGTTGCAAAAACCCTGTTGAATTTGAGTTTGATGGGGAAAGAAAACTTTATTGCTAGAGGTTTAAGATAATTGTTTAAGAATTTCTTGTTATTTGTATTGCTAAAGAAGAAAGGGTTTTAAGTTTTAATATGCACAAGTTATTCAAGGAAGAGGAAAAAAATACTACATTATAGATGTTTCTTTCAAAAACACTCGATTCATTGCTACAATTTTTTATGGGGATATTTTTGTCAAATGAGATGTTAAAGTTAAAGTTAAGGTACAGGTATGTGTGTGTGTGTGTTTTTGCAGGTATTGACACGTGCATTCAATGACAGTATCAACCAGCAGCAGATGCCACAAAAATACACACCTCATGCGACAGATGAAGGAGCGACGGGAGCCCATACACATTCTCATGGACGACTGCTGTCCTTCCTTCTTCACTGTCCCTGTCTTCAGGTCCAGTATACGCCCTTTAGAAAAGAGCAGATCAAATTTTAGAACTCTCTCACGACTAGCACTTTAAGCAAGTAATACAGCAACAGACTGCATGTCTACATTATCTCTGGTGACTTCTCCCTTATGTCACATTTACGTTGCTTATCATAAATAGAAGTAGAGCATAAATATACTTGTGACTGTTCTTAGGGTGGGGCTGGTGTCCTGTTGACATCCAATTAAAGTCTACTAAGAAAATATGGATGACACCGTTGTTGCTTTTAATCAACCTCCATTTTCATATAAGGTGTACAGGAATAAAAATGTGTATGTATGAATATGACTTTTGAGCCATGAGTGTACAACTGTTTTGTCATTATGATCTACACAACACAACATTGGTGTTGCTCTTTTAATAAAAATCTGATCAAACCCTGCCATACCTATCAATGATGGCAAAATGTTCCTATTCTGTTTGCAAGCTAAGCTCAAATGTATTTATCTAGTAATGGTGACGATGCAATGGGAAATAAAAAACACAAAAAACACAAAATTGGCATCTCTGCTTTTGATTTTTCCTTCAAACCCCTCTGGTTTGTGGTTAGCCTATAAAACATTGTGATTCCCCTCAAAATCATACACAATGTCTGACTTGTGTTGTAGATCGATGCTCTCAGGTCAGTATGGCTGTATACAGGTCCTGCCTTACACAGGCTGACGTACATTACTTAATGTGATTTCGTAACAAACACAAACTACAAAAGCTCCACAGTGTAGAGCTAAAATCTGCAACACCAACACACAATGGCATCTTTAATAAAGTATAGCAGTGTGTGTGGGTGACAAAGTGAAAGAGGGAGGAAGGGAAACATATTTTGGATGTAAGTGCATACAAGAATGCGTTTCTAAACTTAAGGACATTTAAGAAAGCTGCAGTAGTAACTCTGTGTGTGAGTAATGAGTACTGCCGACAGTTTAGAGACTGGATTTTATCAGGGCAAAGATCCGGGGGGTGGCTAAAAAAAAAA
>BJFM01002591.1:25687-35726 GCA_016586285.1 Arothron firmamentum
AAAAAGATGAATTTCCCAAGTTCCCAAGAGCAAAGTTGGCCCTCTTTGTGAAATCAAAGAAAATTGGAAGAATAGTACAGAGAGCAGGGTGTCTGACCACACTGAACAATTGACAAAAACAATCTTGGTAAGAGATGCGACTTAAAAAAATGTCAGTGGCTGAGCATAGAGATCCTGTGAACGGGACAGGAAGCAGTTAACAGAAACCTGATATACAGCACTCAAGACCTCAGACTAGGTTAAAGATTTACTTTTTACCATAGCCTTAAGTAGACAGCTACAGTTACTGGCCTGTGAATTTTGGGTAATCCTGTCAGAGTCCTGAACCCATTTAAAGATCGTTATAAAGTCCTAAAAATTGCGGCTTACCTAAAGCTTACATTCATCCCTACCAAACTTGAGACGACCTGCCGAAAGGAATGATCAATTATCCTCAAATTTAAGTGTGCAAATCTTCTAGCAGCATATCCAAGAAAAATGGAGGTTGTCATTGCTGCCATATATGTTTGAAATAATTACTCAATTAAGGGTCAATATTTATGTCAAGACAATATTTTAGTTTCTTTTTAAAACATTTACAGAATTCTAAAATTGTGTTTTACTGTCATTCTTGGCTATTGAGTGTACATCGCTCAGAGAATATATTCTTATTTCAGTATAAATCCACAACATAACAAAACGTGGCAAAAAAACTGAACATTTTAAAAAGGGAGCATGTTGCTATAGTTTGTAATTTTGACAGACATAATGCATTGACTTAAAAAAACAAACCTTCTTTGATTTTTCATTTTAAAAAATACACAAAGTGACTGGGGTTTGTAAAGTTCTGCTAAAAATTGAGTATGGTGTATCGTTTCTATATACAGTGATAAGAAAAAGTATATATACCGTAGGAATTTCAAGATTTTCTGTATTAATTATTCCTAAAATATGATCTTATGTCCATATAAGTCAATCCTGACTTATATGGATCCTGACAAATATAATGTCCCTAAAAGAACACATTAAAATTCTAACCTTTCGAGTCTTTATTGAACACATTAAACAATTCAAATACTAAAGGATTAACAACTGCTCTTTTGCACAAGGTGTGCAGCGATGTTCCTTTTTATCAAGCAGCAGCTTCCTTCCTGGTGTCCTGCCAAATACTGATGGTGTGCTTTTGGGGACATTTAATGGTCTTTCACATCTTGATAAAAAAAAAAAAGCCACAGTCCCAACATGTCTCTATTTGTAGTTTGGGTGGCTGGTGAAGTTCCAAGGGCTTTAAAATCTATTTGTTACTCTTTCTAGCCTCATATAAGTGTAGAATTATTGACCCCCCACTCCTCACCTTATCTGTTAGGCCAATGATCTTCTCATTTCAGACCATTTTCTCCACTCCATTTACTTTAATGCCAGTCTCTCTTCTGTCAAATCACCTGGTCTCATCTCCGTTCAGAATATAAAGGACATCAATACTGATACCCTCTGCTCTAATATTGACAGTACTTCTACTCCAGACTACTTTTCCTCTCCCAATGAACAGTTTAAACACCATTCTAAATTCTCGTCCCAGTCAAACAGTCCTTTTTCTTCTCAACTACTGCTACTACACCCGAGCTCCGGTTCAAGAGAGCGTAATGACACCAGCTAAAGTGACTTTATAAAAAAGGGGTCTCACTATTCACAAAGAACTCTTCAGCCACGTCTCTCTTCTTCCTCATCTGTACTAAGCAGAAACCTACACTTCACTATTGCTGTTTTCAGTGATAAAATCCACAGAATTCACCACCAATTAGGGTCCAACTCAGTCCTCCTCTCACCTGAACCCTTCTCACTCTGCCAGCCCTTTTCCAGTTTCAAATTTCCTGATGCCTTGAAATCTATGACCTTAGACTGCTATAAATAAAATCTGCAATGATCTCATCTGCTTGTTTCTTGCCGTTGTTTTACATTGTATGTATTTTACTTGTGTGTTCAGCGTCCTTGAGATTCTTGAAAGGTGCTTTTGAATAAAAGTATTTGGCTAACTCTGTTGACATCATTTTGACCAAAAAAATTATCTTTTATTTATTTATTATCTTTTATTTATTTATTTTTTGAAAATATGAAAGAAGAAATTACACATCAATAATGAACAAAAACAAAGAATATGTACTGAATTTTATAAATGTGGAAAAAAAAAAAAAAAAAACCAAAACAAATCTGAATAATGAACTGCGCAATGGTGAACTTTATTTACCTGTCATCGAATTCTCTGAAGTGCTGAGCTGTTCTCTCAGTTTGTCCACATCATCAGGATGAACCTGTTCATACAAAGAGCTCCCAAACCACTCAGACTGGGACTGGTTAAGCACTGGTGTCAGAGAATCAGACACATATATCACCCGGCCCGTTTCCGCTGCAACCACAAAAAGAAAGCCGTCTGCTGCCTCCAGGATCAAGTGCTTTAGTTCCTACAGTGAGCAGAAATGGTTAATTAGCAAATACACATGACTAAAGTAAAATTCTCTTTTAAAGAAGTAACTTATCTATTTTAACTTATATAGTATTAGCAAACTATATTCAGTCTTTTAAGAAGCCATAAGTACATAAGATATAGTGATTTAACTAAAGTACCGGTATTTTTGAAAAACTTTAAAATGTCCTGATGAAATGACTTTCATGCTTGGTATTCTCTTGTATGACTACAATTATTGTCATTATTAAATCTCCAGTAATTTATGTTTTGTGTTATTCATCTTCAGTTCCAATGAATAAAAAAACAGAAAACCAGACCTGTTCCGTAAGAAAGGAGGGCTTATAGGCCCCATCTGTGGATGTGTTGCCAGTGCCCCTCATGGATTTCATATGGGACACAGCCATACGGAGTATTGTCAGCTTGTCAGGTTTTCGGGCCAATGCACTGCATGTAGGCACCATGTCCGAAAGCTCAGTGATGTACTGAGTCATTTTGTTGCGTCGGCGTCGCTCGATCTCACTGTGGTTTTCTCTAAAAAAGAAACCATTGGGGTTATTAGTTTAGGTAGTTCCTGGTAACCACTGTCCTGCAACCTGATCCTAAATTCTCAATCCAGCATTTCAACTACAGAATGCTTGAGTTCACAATTAGCAAAATCTAGCACCAGTAAATGCTAGTCTAAAATAATTAAAATAATGAGAATAGTGAAAATTTTTTCTATTTTTGGTTTTCTTTGGTGATCAACCTGAGAACCTCTGGCATCCAAAAACTGAGTAGTCCCTACGGTATTTTGGATTTAAGAAAACTCTTTAAAAAAAAAACAAAAAAAACTTTTTTTTATTGCACGTCACAGGCACAAGGAGGACAATTGCATATAGTTTTTTTTTGTTATTATTTATTATTTATTTACACACATCCTGCTAGAATTCATGCTTGATATCTTGATATCCTCATGCATGATTCAAATTTCTTTTACCTTAAAGAACAAATAATAAATTATTTATTTATTTTACCTTTAAAGTTAAATAAATGTAAGTATTTTTAAGTGTTACTGTTAGCATTCTTTTGCCCAAAAAAATCCTACTCCTTGTCAGCAGTATTTAAAATTGTTTTAATTTAAAAAAAGTAAGCTTGAAAATTGTGCAGGTTGCATACTTTGGTGACCTCTGAGTAAATGGAAAATCCTTTGTAACTGAAGCTGGCAAGGCATACCTGACATAGCTCTCCTTACCCCAAAGTGTCTGAACATCATCATACCTATAGAGGAAAGGGGAAAAGCTATGCATTACAATTTATATTTAATAGTTACTCCCAATGGTTGCCATATAGCCATGCACATTGGTACATGGTTTTAACAATAAGAATTACAGATGGACACAACTAAGCAAAAACATGGTTATATTTAGTGTAGCTATTCTCGAGAGTACATCTGGTATATTACAAGGGTACTTTAAATATTTGGTAAGAACACCCATTGTTGTCAGCTCTTCATACATACTAAATATTGTGCAAAATATGAGAAGTGAGTCAGATCAATTTCATACAGATAAACAAATGATTCTTGATTTTTGTTAACCTCTGGACCTTGCGAACTACTCCCCAACCCCTCAACCTTTTCTACTTTTTCATTTATTTTTTAAATTTATTTTGATAGGGTTATTTTTACCTTGAAAATTTGCTTGGTCCCTCTCCGTCTTCTTCATCAAAATCCATCCTGAGAAACAACCAGAAGAAATATATTTAGGCATATTAGACTAAAACTGGCAACACTTTCCAGCTATTTGATTATAATGTTGTGTGAACTGATGGATTTCGTTTTGTAATAAGACAACAAAATAAAGCGGCTAAGTTGACTACTGAACTACAGCAAAATAGATTTTCTAAATACATATGCAAGTAAATCAGCTGACTACAACCTCAGCTTGGTAATTTTTCTAATAATTAGAATTAGGACAGGGGTAAAAATTAGATCTGGAACCTTAACTTTTTGCAATTAAGGGAGGAGCTAGAGTCAAAGTTGAGATCTGATAAGGAAATTGAACTCTAGACTATCAAGCATAAAACTGAGTGTGTCAGATTGAATTTGCAGCAGTATGAGCTACAACTGGTGAGCAGATGCTGTTAGGGGTGTCCACAGCAGTGGTGGAGATTCTGATGTCAGAGATTCCCAGTTTGATCTGGTTTATAATCTTTGCTTACTCCCCAAATTTAATGAATCAAACCCAGGCACCTTATTTTCCATGCCTGAGCATACCGCACAGGTTTTCAAGATTAAGGCACAAAAAGCTTTTTGGCTTTGCATGCAGCAGATAGCAAAGTTTATGAAATGGTGAATCTGGTTTACTAAAAGTGTATTAATTTGCTCCTGGAGAATAGCAAAAATATTTCAGAACAAGAACTCTTTGGTGCTGAAGTTGATGGAAAGACAGAGAACAATTCTGTCTGTGTCAATGCTTGTAGACACAGATAATGCAAACTGTCCAAAAACAGCCAAATGTGAAAATTTTGATCCAAACTTTGTTCTGCTCTTGAGAGTTAAAATATTAAAATATCAGAACTAGATGTTTTCTAGAGTTGTGCATCTTCACTTCCCTCACAATTGGCTTCTATTACGATTCATTAGTCTACGATTGAATTCTACTGATGCATCTAGACTTCTCTTGATGCATGATTTTGCATGTGATGGCAACACAAATAGCTTTTCTCATTGTATCCATCACCTGGTCTGCGTTTCGTTTGTGGGGGTGGGATCTGGTACCGCGGTTCAAGCGTCTTTACCGGCAAAATCCTGTGTTATTGATGACACTCCAAGGCCAAAAGTCCTTAGCTATGAAACCTCCGATACACCAAGTTAACCTCTGAGCTCTCCCCGAGTGTAAATGCAAGTTTCTCACCGACTCTTCGATCTTTGGAAGGTTTTCTTTTCACTGTTGTTTCCTGAGGCTGAGATTAGCTCAGTGTGCCACCAGGTAAAATGGTTCCTCATGTTAGCGTTAATATTTGATTTTAGAGTGACCAACTTTACAAACAGCGTGGGTCTTATCCAGCTGTTGCCTTCTGGGAACATAAAATCCAAAATGTGCTCAAATGTTCACTATGAAGTTGTTTGCATTTCTTACAATGCTTCAGGTGTTGCTTTCTTTCTACATAGTCCTCATCCATATTAGCTGACGCTATACAACAGCATTTACCCACAATCAAATATGTGAAGTACAAGCATGGATTCAGAATCGTCCTGTTGCATTGCGTGCATAGCGATGTATGTCTACATCGATTATTTCCTGCACCCCTAAAGTTTTTTGTTAATGCACTAAAGAACGGCCACCTTAAGAGTCATCCATGACTATTTCTTTTAACTGTTTTAGATTAACTCTTTTGATTTATTATTATATGATTTATTTTATTTATTTGATTTGATTGATTTGATTTGATTTTCTTAGTATTTGTACAAAGATGACTAGAATTCTTCAGTTTTTATGATTTTAGGTTTCTTGTATTGTGACTACTTTTAATGTCATACTTTTAACAGCCGTTCATATACTTACCCTCCTGATCTTCGTTTGCCCCCACGACTTCCCGGCATGGTTCCTCCCATTCTCACCTGGCCAGCCCCAACTGCTCCCGGAATCACTCCTGTCCCTGGCAAGTCACTACCCATTTCTGAGGGGGGAAAAAAAAAATACAGCTGAAAGAAAGATTTGAATTAAGCCGATGTTACATATGACACTACAGCAAGTTTTTTTTTTTGTAACTATATGCATAGGTTACTAATCAATAAAACATAGGGTATGTCATAATCCCTTAATGGTTTTGAACATTCATTTGTGCAATGTGTTCCTATAGATAAATACAATACCCCTTGCCCCCCTGCCAACCTAAATTAATACAAACACTTTCCTTTTTTTATTTTTTCTTACAACCAAAAATATATCAATATATAGAATATATATAGAATAGATGAGCTTTGTGACAATCTCAATTTGGTCATAATCTAACCTTCACAACTGGATTCAGTTATTACTTTTAAGGTTCACAGCTATTTTTTTTTCCTGGGGTTAAAATACTGTTTCATTTATATTTCTCTAATGAAGACAGAATGCAGGAAAATGCTTCCTTAATTTATTAAGGAAGCATTTTTGATATAGCTCAAGATCAAGATCAAGCATCGCATTGATCACATTTTGCAGAGGATGGTGATATTGGCATCCTTGAAGAGTGACCTTCAGCTGTCACTGAGATACTTTGTAGCTGAATGTAAAACACTAATGCTATTCTAATCAGAAGAGGGCTGACTGGTTCCCAAACCTTTATTGTAACAGCAAAAAAAAAAAATAGAAAAATACACTGTTATACAGTTTTACAATTAACATGGTTTTGGGTTAGGCATATAAATAAAAATTATATTATAGTGGAATATGGTCAGAAAATGAAATCAATATTAAAATATAACTAATCTTCCAAAAAAATAACTACCGTTACCTAATTTCCATCACTGTACACTGAGGAGAACTTAAGTTTTAGCTGTTTTAAAACTATTCTTGCAATCTATTATCACTTCATAGACTACATTTTAGATGGAGCATAATCCCATAAAAACTACAAGAATTGGAAATGTTTGTGAGTCCAGTCGTCTCGATATCATATAGGCCTTCAGTTTGGACTTGAAATGAACCACACCTGAAGATGATTCTCCTATGTTCCATTGTTCACTGTGAAGAATTACTCAAAAGACTTGGGGAGCAAAGGTGGCGCGCACCTGGCACGTGATATGTGCAGGTCATTGCAGCGTAGTTCAGCTATAGCACATAGTATGGAGGGATATATTAATGAGTAGAGACAAAGTTGGTCATTTCTGTTTCTGGTAAGTATTAATACTCCTGTATGATGTGAACCTAGTATTACATAGGCTATCCTTAGCTACTGTATGTCACACCAGTCCTGCTCTCCACTAAGTGGACCTGACAACATGGCTCAATCACTCTCCTCTGGCCATTAATTCAGGCTCAAAGTTGTAGGGCTGCAGTCCATCTCATGTGTAATTATGTAGCATGTTCTTCCCTGTCACAGCCAGCATTTAGATTGTTGATTTGAAATTGGCACATCACTTTCTAAGGTAGTGACACTCTAACAAATTTTTATGTGTATCAGCCTACTCAGGCTAAAGGACCAAATATATTATATTACTAATTACCTATAAATTCCAATCTTTGTCATTAATGACACTTAGGTCAGAAAACAGGGTTAGGGTTAGGGGTTAGGGTTATATCTGTAAAAATTTGTGCATCAATATTTCTTCCAGGCTGTAATGTTTAGGCTGAATAACACCCCACTTTTCAAAACCATAGAGGGTGACCTCATATGTTAGAGGATCACCGCGTTCACCGATGTGAAGAACTGCCACAATAAATATGATCGTCCTGCTAAAAATTAATGACCTTTTCTCAATGCCACCCACACAGCCCTCCTGTTTTTTGGATAAATCATTAGACTCAAGCATATCCAAACTTCGAAGGAAAATACACCAATAGGAATTCTAAAAATCCGTTAAAAGACAAACACTTCAGGGGTCTAGAGCTACCATTTTAAACATTACTTCCTTGCCAACAAAATACAATATATCTTAACATGGATTAATTCCAGCCGTGTCGCTCACTGCATAAAGAATAAGCAGTTGTATAGAACAAGGAGTCTTTTAAGAAATGTAAATATCAATTTGCAATTCCATTTAAAGGCAAGACCATCAAACATCATGGCCCTGCTTTAAAAGAATTGGCATAAGCACCACTCTTAGCCTGGAGGGAATTATTTAAAATAGCCAGATTTTCACTTATCCCATGCAAACTGGTACAATCCCTCATCCTGCATAAAGAAAAAAGCAAAAAATGTTTCAAAAGGTCATTTTGGGTAACATCTCCAAGGCAAAGAAAGAAAAAAAGAAAATAGTCATCTAAAAAAACATTCAGTCTTTCACGTTTTATCAAAATGTGCATTTTAACAATGCATTCACTTCGTTAATCATGACGCATTGCTTTACCAAACACAAACTGCTATTTTAAGTAGGAAAAACTAAAGTGTTGATATCGACAATACTTTCATGGCATTTACTTGGTATTGAATTGATTCCAAATTTTTATTGGCAGCCATCCCAATTGGATTCTCAGGGTTCCTGAATACAGATTTTTATTTGGAAAATAAAGAAATCCTCAACACGACTGTCCTTTTTACTTCCCTGAAATCTTTTATGTGCTTTGAGTTGGCATATCACACAAAATCCCATAAAATACGTCATAGTTTGTGCTTGTAACACTGTACAGTGTTGCAATGTAGATGTAGATATTCTATCCATTTAAAAAAAACTTTACCCAGTTGTATACCTGCCTACGACAAAGGAATACTAGAAAGATGTGAACATATATTCACAGCACCCTACCATCAAGCAATTGGTAGCTATTTTTAACAAAAGTGAAAGGCAGTGTTAATTATAAATAAAAGCTCAGTTTTACTTTTACAGACATTACTAGCTCCTGAACATTAGATTTAAAAAAAATAACTCAAAAATACCTATACTGAGAGACAGTACAGGTTTTCACCTTTCAGAAGAGCATGAATTTTATGTTATGAGCATTTAGAAAGCTCAAACTAACAAAAATGTCTAATCTTCATGTGTAGAGTATTCAAACCAAGATGATTTAATAATTGCTAATGTCATCTGCATAAAAGTTAGGATTTGCACTGATAAAAGTTAGGATCAAAGTAATTTGTTCCGTATATTCTGAATAGAATGATCGTAGAACTGACCCGAAAGGTGGCAGAGCAAAATGTAAGGCACGCACCCAAACAAATTTGATAAACTTAAAAAAAAACAAAAAAAAAAACCTTAAGCAAGATAATAAGAAGCTGAAGGACCACAACAGTCGAAGCGGGTCCAACCTCTGTGCTCCCACCAGGTAAAAAGAATTTCTGGAGATAATGGAAAATACTCTTAAATGTACTAAAATTGCGTATTGCGTAGGTCTCAATACTTATGCTGATGAAATAAGGGTCAAGTAGGGTCTGAAAACAAATTGTTATTAAACCAAAAAATACTAACAGGCCAATGATAATAAACCATGGTTTCAAAATGATGTGATAAACAGTAGCAAATGTTTTGACAGGTCAGTGCACAATATGCAAACAGATAGTCAAATAAAGTCATTTATACTTCGATAGACAATGCACTTGTGCTGTAATGTTTACTAACATGAAAACATGCACAATACCTTCCTTTAGGTTTATAAAATCTATGGAAACGGAAGATGGAAGCTAATTTTGGTTTTGCCTTTGCTGTCATGAGTTAATTGTAATGTTAAACCCATAACAAAAATTACCCTCAAATCACGAGAAGAACATGTTGTTAGGTTACGTATACTCATTACTGCACGTTACTGCAGACACATTTACCACTGGAACTGTAATAATTGTAATGCTACACTGTTTTCTACATGCATGACACATTACAGATTTGTCTTAAGTGTACCTTTTTTTTTTTTTCAAAAAGGAATTAATCTGTGTGAAATATTTAACTGATAACGTCAGCATGCCCCCCCCCCCCCCCCC
>BJFM01002591.1:35752-49265 GCA_016586285.1 Arothron firmamentum
CCCCCCCCCCCCGACACAATTGCCTGATAAGTGATGTTCGTATATGATTGTGGGGAAGCGAAAGATCTTTGTTATAAATATATGAAACGCAGATCACGCTTAAAATGGAACACTGTCATATCGATGCCACAGAGACGGTTTACCATTCAGGGATAGATATCAGCCGCGAAAATGTTACTATCGCGGTGTTGAGAGCGTCGGGTCGGTGGGGGAAGGGGGATCGACGCCGGAGCCAGGCTTCGGCGGCCTGTCGGCACAGCCATCTTCGGCAACCGTCGAAAAAAAACATCAACTACTTCACTCAAATGTGTCCTTCCACGCTCCAACAAACGACGAAGTTCTGACTTACCGGATGGATTGACGGCAGCGGGGGTTGCCATCTTTTTTCACGTCGGAAAATAACAAAACGGCAGCGATGGAAATAATCCACAATCCGATGAGACAGCCCCGCGAGACACGGTCTAAACGTCGTGGTTGATTGGCACGCGACGGTCGGTACAACAGCCGTTAAACAAAGGACATGCAATCTGAATTCTGGCTTTCAGCAAAATGCGGCTTTTCTCTCAAAATATAGAGAATCTGTACACGTATGCTGAATAGGAAAAAAACCCTCCAAGACTAGATCTAATTAAATGCAAGATGTCTGAATGGTAGCACCGCGAGATTTAGGGTTACTTGAATAAATTAATTTTACACGATGTGATGGTTGCGGTAATTGATATGATGTATATGGAGTTTAGATACTAATGATTTTGTTCACTTGGGGCAGAAACTTTTTTTTTTTTAACCTGAGATATTCACAGGGCATAACATGATATTATTCAGATGAACAGTTTAAGTTTTGCCAGCCTTTCAATTGAAAATGGTACTGAGTAAAACGTGCAAAACCAGCAAATCAAAACGTACAGGCTTGCATCAGTCCCCGGAACTCCTGTGTGGTTCATTGTCATCTGTCATCACGGACAAGCTGCTCAAGTGTACTGCCAAACATGCAGAGCTGAGCATTCCCACATCCTCAACGTTCTCCTCCCTCTGAGGAAATGTCAGCTGCATTTGAAAGTATGCAGCTGTTTTCCATATTGGTTGCAGTGGATTGTTAAACACTATAACATTAACTTTATGTTACTCAACCAAACACCTTTGAGCTCAATGCAAAGTTTCACAACTTAATTTAGAAGATGCTTAGTAGGAAGTCACTGGTTAAGATTTAAGATTTTGTGTATATGCAACATGGAAAAACGGTCTCAGTTTTAATTCTGCATGAAGCATGTAAATATTTTGTATTGAAATAGAAATCAAATCTAGAAATTATTACATTCAATGCAATTTTTATTATTATTATAACCCACCCTTTCAGGAATATGATAGTGAGAAGTGGTTTTAGAGCCAAATCTGTATTTTGTGTGTGTGTGTGTGTGTGTGTGTGTGTGTGTGTGTGTGTGTGTGTGTGTGTGTGTGTGTGTGTGTGTGTGTGTGTGTGTTTATATTTGTTTTTTGTTTTGTATTTTGTTTGTTTTTGTTTTGTTTTTAGAAGTCAACTTGTGCTACCTTCCCATATCACTAGAGGCTACTGTAGCCCATTTTTTCTTAATAACTGCCAAAAGACTGCAAGAATGTCAGAGATATACATGAAAATAATATGGCAAGTAAAAATGACTTTATTTCAATTTAAATATTTGACTGACAGTACACATTAAAATATGGTCAAATCAATAAAATATATATAGTTGTTTAACTTTTGTGAAGCAAGACCACTGTGTATTAAAAATAGTTCCCCACCTACCTGGCACGTGTTAGGTGCTTCATCCTTCTGATAGGTTCAGTGCATCCTTTTCAGAACAATAAACAAAATAATTATCATTATTATACAAAACGGCCATACATTCGTTCCATTCTGTGACATTTTTGTTTCTCGTTAAATAAAATCTCCTGTGCCTTATCTACAGTGTATGAACAAAAAGCATAGTCGCATGAACCCCCTTAAATGTAAGATAACATATCCTTTATCTTACAGAGAGAAAATGTACAAGTGTTTAAGCAAAAAGTAAAGTGTTGACTTGCAAAAATTTAGTCATCACGTGTAAAGCAATTCATGGACAAGCTCCAGTTTATGTCTCTGAGCTGCTGAAAGTTTCCAACGCTGTTCATACTCTATGATCTGATGATCATTTTTAACTTAGTTCCTGTGCACATACACAAAAACAACTGGAGCCCCTGTGAGTGCTGCTTTTGCAGCAAAATAGTAGAAATTAAAAGTACTAGATAAAAAACAAAAAGGTTGATGTGAGCAGGTGCTGCTGCAACATGCTATCACCAGAGCAGCACCATCTTATTTGTATACTAAAATTCAAAGAGGCCCAACATACAATATTTATCATTCTCCAGCTTTTCCCTCTACCTCATAGTTTTAAAGTTTATTCATTGCTTTATTACCATCAGTGATTATTGCTATTACTGCAAATCTTGGAACCTACTGAATATTTCATGGCCCATCCTTGGGAGCTGTTAACCTTTTTTTCTTTTTTTAATCCGTTTGAAACCCAACATGTAGGAAAATGAAACAGACAAATGAAATGAAACCAAAAATAGTGGTTTTATTTTCTAAACGTGGCTCATCATTGCATACAATATGTCAGTAGTTCTTCAGTTGAAGGTAGTATCATTTATTTTAGGTTCTTGAAGACATTTCTCTAATCTGAGCTCCGATTCTCTTTGTTCCCTAGTTTTTTAACCTGTAGGGTTGACACCTAGTGGGGCTGATTTTATTACTGTCCCACGCCATCTCACTTTTCTATTCAGAAACTTGTCACTATCAAAGACTTGGCTTCATATGCAACCTCTCCGATGTTGTGTCATGTGCTTGTGAGTTTCTCACTGCACTGGACTGCAAGCATGTACAGCAGGAACACATTCCATCATTCATATTTAAAAAAGTCCAGTTGCTTTTGACTCAAGCAGTAACAGTAAGTCTACCATGAGTTGTACATATGTAGATGATGGATGCCCACATACAGTGGAATGTGCCAGCAAGTGCATCTCAGTGTTGTAGGGATGGAAGGATAGTTCCTGCACATTCTCCAAAGCCCACCCGATATCCATCTCCTTGACAGTAACCTAGACAGAGGGGCAGGCGGGACATTGTTATAATCAGATATATTATTATTACGAGGAAGATCACAATTGCAATTCTAATAAAGATTAGACTGTTATTATAAGTTCAATGATTGCAAGATAAGCTGACATAAAATGGCAAACCTAAATTTCATACTAGTATTACAGTCTAGAAGCCAGAAAATACCCATTTATAGCATACTGTGCATCCCAGAGTACAGATGCTGAAAAGGGCAACTTGCTAACTTTCTTTTAAAGGTTACTACAGTTTTCTCGAGCTAACTTTTTAATTTCCTTATCTTGGGATACAAAGTCAGTTTTTGCATGATAATGCAATAATTTATTTAAACTTCAGATGCCACTTTCTGATCCAGGTGTGTCCTGGCTGGTGAAATGGCAGATCAGAGCCTAGTCCGAAACAAACTAATGTTAAGTGCATGGACTGTGTACAACGTTTAAATAATTTAAAGGTAGGCTATACAGTCAGTGGCATCTCTCTGAAATTAGGACAATCACATGAACTGAACCAGCACAATCATTAGAGATGATAATTATTCATCAAACACAAAATTTCTGTTATATCTAGAGCCATACCTTCTGACCAGCACATCTAGTTGCTGTGACAAATGAGCAAAACATTCCTTTTGCAGTCATACAATAAATTTGTGTAATTTTTCCTTATTCCAGCTGACTTAGGATACAATCCAGAGGAGGGCTGACTGACTGTGACTCTAGGTATATGTAGTGTAAAATTTCTTCCAGAAAATACAGCTGTACTGACTCCCATCCGAGGCCAAGTCAGACAGAAGTCTATGAAGTCCCAAAGCATGCTTCAGTACAAGTACAGTTTCTCTAGTCAAGCAGAGTCTGAGCAGGAATATTAGAAAGGCTATCTTTGAGTACAAGTCTACCAGGAGCACAGGTATAAGGAGAAGCTGAGCAGAGTTTGTGGTGAGGCACAGAAGGATGTGGTGTGTTAGCAGGGGATAGGTCAAAGTGGGATAGTCAGAGGCAGGTCATAACCTATAACCCAGGCCTTTAATAATTGATTCAAGACGTTGTGCAGAAAGAGTATTAAATATGTGCTTGTATACTGATGAAATAATCTGGGAGATAGTTGACAAAAGTGGAAACAAACAGTTGAATCAAAACCAGGACCAAGATACGCAAGAGGATCAAATGATGCTACTCAAATAAAGGTAAAGTACAGAGGTTGTAGCTGCCAGAAGATTGATTTTTTTCAATAAATGGAATATATTCACAGTACTTTCAGTAACAATTGAGAATGTGTAATTATAGTATCAGAAGTATACAATTTAAAGCGTTTTTTAATCTTTCAACAGATGTCTGTGGTGTGAAAAGGTGTATTGTAACCTGTCATGGTCACTTCATCTCCGTCATTCAAGAAGCTTCGTATTTCTTCGCCTCCCAAGGTGATGCTCTTAGATCCCCTCCATGACAGTTCCAGCATGGATCCAAAACTCTCAGCATTCTGTTCAAATTAAGGACACATGGTGCACTGAAGTGGTCACTATTCATTTACATGAATGTTCAACATAAAAGAAATTTACTGATGATTTGTTGGCACTATTTTAATATGGGTTAATTTCTTTAAATAACAATTACAAATATTTTCAAGCACATCATCTAAAAAACTACTTATCTACATTCATGGATAAGTAACTCTCACAGTAACTCACTGACATAGATGTAAAACGCAAAAAATACTTCAACTAAACTTTTCTAGCTTATTTGAATTGCATTGATTTATGGTTTTGTATGTAATGATTTATCGCGTAGTTTATGTTATCTTTAGTATCTAAATAACCTAACAATATAAACCAGGGAGGATTTTTTTTTTCACTTTTAGCAAATGCTGCACAACATGGCTACATACATTAGGTCAGAAAAGATAATTATAATCAGTAATTATAATTAGAAAGGGCACTCACAGGTCCACTGATGGTGCCAGAAGCCATCAGGTCTCCTGGTCTGACATTACAGCCATTGACTGTGTGATGCGCAAGTTGCTGTTTCATGGTCCAGTACATGTACTAATGACAGAAAAAAAAAAAAAAAAAGAACCTAAGCAGCAGGACAGTGGGGTGTTTTTTTGTGTGTGTGTTGTTGTTCTTTTTTTATTTTATTTTATTTTATTTTTTTTACATTGGTTCACCTTTTTAAAATGCAAACAAGTTACACTGAAAGGGTGGATGGTGAGAACCTACATCCAAACTATGCAAAAATTTAACAGTTTTTTGGCTGAGTCAGATGGAGTGGGGAAGGTGGAGCATCAGAGCATGAGCATGAGATGATAAGGCCAATAAAGGCAAAAAAAAAAAAAAGGAAAGTAAGACAGATTCTCACGACATCTACCGTATGCCACAGACTGCTCCTCTAAGGTGACCATTCTTCATGAATCCCCAAAGGTAGGTAATTTAGTAAAGAACAATTTAAAAAAAAAAAAAGGCTATTGTAAAAATGAGTCACATCTACAGCACTCAGCTATGGGGCTTGATAGACAGCACAAAATAAATGTAACTGTACACAGTACAGAAGGGAGACAGTTTAACACTAGGGTTTTAAGTGGCATATGTTTTATGTTTAAATTAGTGGAGATTATTCAGATTGTGTGAGTATTTCGTAGATACTGCCATAATCTAAGGCAGTACCTCTCCTTTGTGCAACATGAGTGCAGCAGTCTGTGACTAAAGGTGCTCTCAGCATGTACTGGAAGGGGTGGGAGGGGTTATCCAGCATGGACGTCAGCTAAACCAG
This sequence comes from Arothron firmamentum, assembly GCA_016586285.1. Lineage (NCBI taxonomy): Eukaryota > Metazoa > Chordata > Actinopteri > Tetraodontiformes > Tetraodontidae > Arothron > Arothron firmamentum. The sequence continues at coordinate 41,642 of BJFM01002591.1, forward strand.
CATTCTCCTGTCTTCCACCTCCTTCACTTAGTCCAGGGAGAAGCCCAGGATAGAGTCAGACCTCCTCACCAGTCTGCCCAGCTTCGTCCTGTCTCAGGTTGAGATAGTGCCTTTCAAACAAAGTATTCTACTTAAAAGGCTGAGGCCAACAGATCATCATAGAAGGCCCTCAAGAAAGTCCCCTGTACCCCAAAAGTTCTCAGTCTTCTAAGCTGATCTGCTCTGGCCCTTCTTGAACAGAGTGTCTGTGTTGTCAGACCAGTCTAGCTCATTGTTCAGATGAGGCAAACTGCAGTGGGTCCATGGATGAGCATACCAGTGGTCACAAGTAAATGAGGTCACTGTCAGCACCACCAGCCTGTAGCTGCTGAGCTCTTTCAGCCGGAGGTATTTGGTATGGGTCAGGAAGGATGTTTTCCACAGCTGTGGAACTCTGCCAAGCTTCCGGCTCAGGTTGAACGTGCTCTGAAAAGTTTCACACAGCAGGTCAGCACAGACCTCAAGGAGCCAAGAGCCGATGCCATCCAAACCTGTTGCTTTTCTTACTTTTATATTCCTCAGATAGACTATAGCCGTGGTTAACTGAGCTGGGGCTGGGAAAAAAGGGCCCTGGAGGGTGGAGGGAGAGGGCTGGTAGTAGGGGGAGGGGTGGAATGGAAATCCACAGCAGAAAGAGGCAGTGGGAGCTGCAGCAGGGATGATTGAGTGGGGGAAGGAGCAGGCACCTGATCAAACCAGTTAGAGAATAGATTTAGATCATTTTCCCACCTCTTGTCCCCATCAGCCAGAGCCTTGGTCTCTTTGTGGTCTGAAATGGTTTTTAGGCCTCTCCAGACACCATTGTGGTTATTTTGCTGCAGCTGAACCTCCATCTTCTCTCTGTAGCACTTTTCCCTCTCCCTGATCCTCTTCCTCAGCTGGCTTTGCACATCCTCAGCTCCTTCCTTGTTTCCTGACAAATAAATTATTTTCTGCTCCTTTAACAGAGCCTTACTGTCAGGCATAATTCAAGATTTTTTTGTAAGAAAAGCACCAAACATTCTTGGTGGGTGTGGCGTTCTCCACGCATAAGTTAATACAGTCTGTAATGTTGTCAGTTTGTCGTCAAGTTGAAACAGTCCTGTAAAGTCTCCTCAGGCCCTCTCTTCTCTAAAACCAGAGATTAATTAATGTGTGTTAATTTTGTGCCTTCTTTGCCTCCTTTTCTATTGTTTCTGGTCGAGCAGGTGACATATTGGCTGAGGGAACATAGAGGGGAATTATTGAAGTCTCCGGAGACGTGGAGCAAGGCATAAAGGTGCCGGGTTTACAGCCTGCTACCAGCTGAGAGCAGGATGTCGCAGGTTGCATTGCCATAAGCAGAGAGGGGATTAAAACATCCACCTTGATGATGTGCGAGAGCTCCCTTGGCAGTGGTCTCAGACAAATGGCTAACAACTCAATGTCTACAACAGAGCTGCTCTTTAATGGTAATGTGCCCTGGGTTACACCTAGCATCCATGTCTGGAGTTAGCGCAGTTAGCCATGACTGTTTACACAGCCACTAATTTAGTGCCGTTAGCTCATCTGTCTCGGTGGGGAAGGTTTTCACATTTTCCATGATGTAAGAGGGTCCACAACCACCCTCTGCCTCCTTTCTCTTTGCTCAATCTTTTGCTGCCGACTTGCCTGCTGGGAGTCCATTAAATAAAGGGCATTTTTGTGCTACGAATGGGTCCTTTTACCCCCTGTTACAGTGTATGTACTTTTTATGTTTATTAAGCTAGAGTGTCAATCTTTTATAATGTCAAACAGCCAAAAACCCTGACACGCATCTATAAAATTACAGTGCTTGCTTACCTTATGTATAGATACCTTACCTTGAAGTTTGAATTGCAGATTGTCTTTGGCTCTGTCATGCCCTGTCCTTGAAAAATGTAGAAGCAATAAATGGTTTTGTTAACTGACAGTTGTATAATAAAATAATTTCATAGTGTAGTAGAGCAATAGATCACGGATACTAAATTCATCCGATTTGAAGACTGAATATGGTAAAAATTAATGAGTTACTTGCCAATTAATAAAGTAACTCCTCAGGAACTGCTATATTGTGCACCAAATTAGTTGCTGTGTAGTACCTTTAACTGACACAAACAGATTTATGTTGAAAGTGTAAGGATCATGGTGTTGGAGGTAGGGGAGGGGCTCTGGATCCTACAGGATAAAGGAAAAAACAAAAACAAATTTAGCATTAAAGCACAGGGACAATTAGAGTCTTACACAGCAGCCCAAAGGGCATATCTAAATCACAACCTAACTCAAAATTATATTTATTTATTTATTTATTTATTTATTTATTCAGATTTTGATCCAGATTTTTAGCAGAATGGAATGTTTTTGTTGTTGTTTTTTTTAAGATTAGTGAACGCCCAGACTAAAATACTCACTTCCTAACCTTATTCCTAAATCAGTACTAATTGTACCACAACATTACAGAGTTAAACTGCCATGCAGTGCTCTTCAAATCCTTTCTTTTGCTATCAAGTTGCAAGGTGCAGCTCCAGCTTCTGTGCTGATATTTACAAAAACAGAAGTAAAGTTTGAAACTAGAATTTCTGATCTTCCACTGGCCTGATCTGAGCTAGTTTTTCCATATATTTCAATGTTCTCTCTGACACCATTTGGAAAACACAAAAAGCATTTTATGATTTTTATGTGAAAACCTGGAGCTGAGGGACTAGATATAGGTGGAAGTAAAAGGGGAAACATAGTCAGATTATACACCAAGGATTATCCATTACATTGTATGAGATGCCTAGAAAATGCAATTCTAGACTCCAGTTTACACCTAATACAAACCCACTACATTGCATTAGGTTCATATAATGCCTCATATGCCAGTTTTCCACTACCACTAGTGCTATTCGTAAACTATAAAAGAACTATTCAAGTTGAAAAGGTTCATTTTTACAGTTTACAGTTTGGCAAAAAGGCCAAACAGAAATGTTCTTAACTTACTAAGAACTTGATCAAAGAATGAGTTGACTGTACTCATTAATTATTTTCATAAGCCCGATCCTTTTGTCCTTGTAATTATTTTAGGTTCAATAAATATCTTGATCCAAATTTGCAGAGATTTAGGTGTTGAACCCAAAATGATCTGGTATGGTTGACTTGTTCATTGTCCATGTTGAATTCATGTTTACCCTTGTCCCATTTTCACCACTTTTGTGTTTCTAATAACCTGACTGTCCTTCACCTGTGATCCCCATTCAACTTGTCCTTCTCTCATGTTTGTCAAATGTAATAATTTGGTGTTTTGAACCTACTAGCTTGTTTATGCTGACTCATTCAAACACCCGCTTCCTTGTGTGAGATCTGCTTTAAAGTCTTTGTTGTCACGGCTGCCAGCCTGCTCCGGCTCCTATCCCCATCTGATCTATGCAATACCTACAGACTTGCAGCGCCTCCAGCACCGACCAATCCATTCCTGTCGCTGTTGCCGGCCTGCTTCCCGTGTCTTCCCGCTTTCAATCACCGGCGCCACGCCCACTGATCTGCCGCACCAGCAGCTCGTTGGGCAATCAGCTCCAGAATATATAAACCCCGGACTCTGAGTGACTCTTGGTCGGATCGTCTCTCATATGTTTCGTCTGCCTGTCTCTGCTCTGCCCTGTCTGACTGTCTGCTCGTTCGTTCGTTCACTGTCCCCTGTCCCCGTTCTTGGAACTGTCTAAACCTGTGTCTGCCCTCGAGGGGAATTAAAGAGGTTTTACGTGCTGTTGTGTTGCTCATGGATCCTTCCTTCCACACCCGTGACACTTTGTCTTGTCAGATATTGTGTGCTTAATAATAGTAATATAAAAAAATAATTATAATAACCTTTACTTATAAAGTTGTCACTCAATTAAGGAACATATTCTTATTTTCAATGATGACCTGTGGGCTAATCTTGACTGAATGACCAGAATATTGACTTACCTGGATAGGGTTGGGTTCTACAAAGGGCAACAATGCTTCCATAGGAACTACCCAGGGTGAGATGGTGGTCCCAAAGTTCTTTCCTAGGAACGGGCCCAAAGGAACATACTCCCATGCCTGGATGTCTCTGGCTGAAAGTAACACAAACTTTTTTGCTAAATCAGTTCATAAAATTGTTCCTTTTTAATGGAACTAAACTCTGATTAAACAACAAAAAAAGCAACACATTACTGAGTAACTAAACATTTTTTCCCTAAAGCCCCTGACAAAACCATATACATTTACAGGAGACTTGTTGACCTGTTGCATTGTGCAGAAAAACTTACCACTCCAATCATTCATGAGCACCATGCCAAAGATATGTTCATGGGCTTTTTCGATGGGAATAGGCTCCCCAAGTTTGGTCTGTCCTCCCACAAAGAATGCCTAATCCAAAAAGAAAGAAAGAAAGAAAAATGTGGTAACAGGTGCCATAAAAGCTACTTCAAGGTTTTGTTGGGAAGTGTGTATGCTGAGCTGTAGACAAATCCATACAAACAAAGGATGGGAAACGTTAAGACAATATCTACCATCTCCAGCTCAAAATCCAACTGCTTGGAGGGACCAAATATTGGAGGTTTTGCTGTAAAGAAAAAAAAAACAACAAGACACAAATAAACAAAAAATAATCCAATTGTTGTTGAAGGTTTATGAGCCTTCCACTTTTTCACATTATGTTATGCTGCAGGTTGCTGTCTTTTAACTTCTTGTTGGAAGGTGAACATTTAGCCTAATCTGGGGTCCCGAGGGCTCTGGATCAGATTTTTTTTTTTTTTTTTTTTACATTGGTGGGGTCTGCTCCCTTTAGCCCTAAATGGTCCTTAGGTGTTTTTTGTTTTTTGCTTTTTTTTTCCTGGTGGGATTTAATGTGTCTTTTGCCAGGAAGTTTCCACCTGGCCACTTGGTAACAAAGCCTAGATTGGTGAAATGCTCCAGTTGATTGTTCAGTTTGGATGGACAAACAGCTCTGGGAAGAGTCCTAGTTGTTGGCTCAGGGTCTAAAACAAAAGCTACACTAAAAGTGTTCAAATACAAAAAGGTGAATTTTGACTCAATGGATATCTCATTGTCCAGACCTCTTGTCTGATAAAGCAACTTACCCTAAGCCCAACTTGAAAGGGCAGCTCATCAATCCCTTGTAACCCAGTGGAGCTCGAGCGGTTTTGTGCAGAAGAATGGTTTTAAAACTGCATTGTCTGGTTTGCTGCAGACGAGTTTAAGATTGTGTGTCTCCCCATCTGTCTTAAATTATCTACCAATTTAAAAATCTTACAAATAATAAATATCTTACTTTGGTCGGGTCTCATTTGGCCTACAGGCCGGTGAATTTCAGTCCCAGAAACCACTATTGATGACGCTCTACCATGGTATCCTACTGGAAGCCTCAGCCTGCAATCAATCAATCAATCAATCAATCAATCAATCAATCAATCAATCAACCTGTCAGTCAGTCTCATTACTAGATTTATTGCTTGATTGGCTTGGAGTGTCTGTATATAATTTTAATATTCTTATTACATCTGATCTCAATTTGTAAAGTCAACAAAGAGAGGAAGTTTTATCATTAAAATTAAATCTTCAAAGACCCCATTTACACAAAACAATTTTCAGGTGAAAACAGTAAACTTCTTCATGTTTTGGCTCTTTGTTTATGTGGGAATATACATACCAGTTTGGCATGAGAGCATTATCCTTCCCCCGGAACATGATGCCAACGTTGGTCGCATGATCTTTGGAGGAGTAGAAATCCGTATAATCACCTTGGGAAAAGAAGGAGAACACAAAGACGTAGAGACACTCCAGTGACAAACACGAAATGAAATTTCTTGTTGAGCTGATTATCTTAATTTTACTACTTTTAAACTGCCAATTAAATATAGAATTGATGGTAAGTGAATGATGTTGCAAAGATTCACCAATATCAGCAGGAAGATGCATAGTGGCCACACTTTGATTGACAAATGCTCTAAAAAGAAAAAGACAGATGCTTTAGAACCTAATACTTTGATAAAACAAAGGAAACAAAAATATAGATATAAAGAAAAACTGAACCTTAAAATACAGCCAAAGATTATTTCTGAGCAAGAAATTATCTTCATAAAATTCCAATGAAAGCTTGTGTGTAAGGAAATTAACCTTGCTTTTTTATGCTTTGAATCAAGTGAATTATTATTAGAACACCACAACCTTCAATTGTGATTAAAATGGTCAGTAATGGAATAAAAAATGACATATACTGGATACAATTTTTTGTCTTTTTTTTCCCTGACTCTTTTAGACAATTACACATTACACCTGGGGCAAATTAACCCACAAATATCAGGTCTGTTCCGGAAAACCAAACATAAAATAAGGATTACCAAATGTATGCAACTTGTTTACAACTGTGGAAATCACATATTAGCGCAAACTTATCAGTCATCCATCAGAGATTTCTGTCCTACTCAGTAGACAACTGCTTCCATCAAGAAAACTAGTCTCAGCAAAAAACTTGAAAAGTTGGCTACCCGGCAGGACAATAACCCCTGAAGGGTTGCAGGCTTCGGTGTCCAACTCAGAAAGGTGAGGCAGAAAGGAAACAGAAATAGGCTTTGTCTGCTATATACGGTACTTGTGAACACTATTTGCATTTGAAAAATTTGTTTTATTTTACTTTTGAATAATGCAGAACACTGATGCTGTTTCTGTAATTCAGCAGATTCATTATCCTTTCTTTCCAAATCAAGAATCAATGATAGCGCAATGCTAAAATGAGTTCTAAAAAAAAATGCACTGACCTGGAGCGAAGGCTGACGTCATCTCTGAGCGTGCTTTCATTGGCTGAAAGGAGCATCTGCAATGTCTTTCTGGCCTCCTGCCATGCCTCATATCCAAGTGCCATGAATGCATTTAATGTGGGCTTGTCAGAAGATAGGTAAGGTCACATAAGCAGCCTTCAAATAATGACTTTCTAATGCTATAATCAGCATAGTACTAAAATACTTCAGCGACATTCTATCCTGAAAGCAAAATATACAATACCTGCAATGCATATTTAGACCATATTTTGACAGCTCAATTTATGCTATACATTTCCTCAATAATTTGATACAGTATTCTGTAAGTATACTTGAGTAAAAATCATAACAAAAGGTTTAATATTGTAATGGCACCACTCGTGCTATTCTTCCTGGCAAATTACTGCTACTAGATGTGATATCGTATGAGATATTCTATTCATATAAGAATATTCTATTCTTATATCAGGTAATTATTTCCCCCACTGTATATGTGTATATACCGAAATCAGTGAAAAAGCGATTTCCTTAAAACAACTTTTTAAACAGTTACTGATTACTATTTCTGTTGAGCGTACCTGGTCAAACACGAACAGATGTTTGGCGATCACAGGCCCTTGAAACAAACACTTTATCACACTCAAGTCCAGTATCTGATCTCCAATGGCAACACCAATGCGATGTTTTGGCTGAAAAAAAATATGTGTAGTTTGTTAAATCTGATATCTAGGTTCTGTATATACATATTTTAATCCTTTCAGTCCTTAAATCACAGAAAACTACAGTTAATACTGTGAAGAGAAAGTTTCTAATTATATTTTTAATGGATGCATTATTTATATATATAT
>BJFM01002592.1:17086-32713 GCA_016586285.1 Arothron firmamentum
CTGGAAACACTAGAGCAGTGAATCACAAATTGTGTTCTAAGAGATATCCATCTGATAATTAGTCACGCTCAGAAAAATGACTTAATCGATCCATAACATATAGAAATTATTAATCAACTTTCACAACCCTCCGCAATCATCAGGGGACCCCATAAAATTGTTTCACGATCCCCACGGGAGCGGGACCTCTCACGTTGTTTAATGCTACCTCTTACTGATGACTTTTTTTCCCTAAAGTGTCATCTTTCAGCAGCATCACCATGTCTGCAAAACCGAAGGCACAAAACAATACCAGCAAAAGGTGATTTGTGTTACAGTAAAAAGTTCCATTAGTTTGTTTGAGACTTCATACACTTGACACTTCCTGCGACTCCACCGGGCAAAAACAGGAAGTCCACCCCGCCTGCCCAGTAACATCACAGTCTCTGCACAAACTCTCTCTCTCTCTCTCTCTCTCTCTCTCTCTCTCTCTCTCTCTCTCTCTCTCGCTCTCTCGCTCTCACTCACGTGCACCTCCCTCTGTCTCAGCCCTTGTGGACTCCTCTCTCTGATTGCCGATCAGCCCCCGAGGGCTCTGAGGTGCTCTTGCTAGATCTCTGTGATTAGAGTTAAATAGCCTCCCCTCAGCTCGCTGCAGACCTGGGTTGCTTGGCGCTGTGGAAGCGAGGTGGACCAAAGAGCAATGGGTGAAGCGGAAATACCGAGGGGAGACCCACTGTCGGTGACAGTGGGGAAAGAAGCGTAGAAACTTGGCTGCCTGCTTCTGCCTGTTAGACTGTGGTCACTTGCTGTCACTAACACCTGTGTGTGTGTGTGTGTGTGTGTGTGTGTGTGTGTGTGTGCGCGTGCGCGCGCGTGTGTTTTTAGAGCCTGGTGGAAGTCAGTCGCCTACTCAACACCCCTTTTTTATCCAATTTCTGTGGCTGCAGGCGGCCGGTCGCCGTGCTTTTGTTGCAGGAGGTAATCTGTGAAATGATCTTAATTATGGATGTTTGGCCTGTTTCCCCCACCACTTCTTCCTCCTCCTCCTCCCTCTTTCTCTCTACATTCTTTCTCGCTGTCTTCCTCTCCATGCATGCCTTTAATCTAACAGCGTAGTTAGCTCATCGGGTGTGGGCAGCATGCTCTCTCCTTCCTGCACTTGCTTGGAGCTTGAAGGAGCTGGTAGAACTTAGAATGGAGAGACTGAGGCAGAGTGGGAAAGATGCACAGTTGCAGAGTTCACATGACAGGTTTGTGAAGAAAATTAAACCCTAGCTTATTTTCCAACCATTTGGGCTTTGTTGATAGAGATCTAAAGAGTGAAATCTTTGAAAGTGTTAGTTTGGGGGTAAATTGGTCAAAATAATTAGAAGATCACCGTGACCAATTAGTTTAGGCTCATTATTCCACAGACCATATTATTTCACCAAAGCAGTCTAAATGCCTTATATTTCCTTATGTTTTCTTTTAATGTATTAAAACACAGGAAAGCCAATTTAATAGATGTATATTATAAACAAAATTTCTTGGCTATGTAGGTCAAACTGGGATAGAAGTGAACCTTAATATTAAAATCAAATTACTGAGGGATTCAATTGTTATGGGAAAACATATTTTTATATATAGTTAGTTAAAAATTAAGGATATGGATATAGGATATATCATATTTAAATGTTATAAATGGAGCAAATTCTATAAGCATGCTTCTTAATTGCATACATTTAGTTACTACAAAGAAACATCTGGAGTTGTTTCCCACATGTGGGAAGCATAAACACTTCTTTCCTTCTGTCTTTTATGAATCCTAAAACATGTTATATATGTTTGCATTCACTATGATTAACAGTTAAATGCTTTTATGGGGAGGAAGAAGCTTTTGTATTAAAGAGAAAAATGGAAATTTAAAAGTTTTTTTTTTATATATATATATATATATATATACCAGTGACAGCTCTTATGATGTCTTTAGATGCAGGGAAGGAGGAGTTAAGGGGGAGACTAGGGGAGAGTGGGGGACTTAGATGGGATCCATTACATATAAACAGGCTCGGCATTGATGAGATGATCCGATGAGGATTAGGCCTACAATCTTGATGGACACTGAAAAGGTGACCACACAGGGAGGGGCATGAATCTGTGTTTGCGCGCGCGCGCGTGTGTGTGTGAGTGAGCGTGCGCGTGTGCACACGCATGTGCGCGTCCGGTGCATGCAGGCATTTGTGTTTCGTAAAAGCCATTCCCCATCTCCTCCCTTTCAGTGCTGCCTCCGTTGCTCTGGGAGCCATTTCCAGGTCACAGCGGGGCCAAAGGGCACCAGCTGGGGCATGAATGCCAATCAAGCCAGATTTACATCCCTCTGACTCAATCGGGTTCTTTATGTGTTATACCTCTCAATTGCTTTTGGCTTAACTGTATTTTCTTTAAATGTTTCAAAGAGCTTGATAGATTTTCTGGAATTTAATGGAAGACTGAAGGATTCAACAGGCTTATTTTGTTCCAGCAATGATTAAATGTACCAAAGCAGTCACACAGAGCACAGCTAGATGGAAGATCATATAAATAAATGCTGTTTTCACTCAACAATCTTTATTTCTTGTGTTACAGTGAGGATACCAATTCCTCCAGAGTCAAAGGGAGGGGCCGGGGTAAATGGTGTGACAGGATAAGTCAGCACTGATTAGCTGTCATTTAAAGTCATTTCAGGATGCTCAAGAGAAAACAGAAATGAAGATACTTGGATTTGAGTTTCTATTTGTGTGCCACTCTTCGCACTTGCTTGTTCCTCCACATTATTCCCACTTTCCTCATGTCCTTATATTATTAAAGGTTGCCTCCATGCTTAAGTAAGGCAAAGCAGATGGCCCTTTTCATAAATCATGCTTATAAGATGATTACAGGCGTTGCCACCCACCATTTTATTCTTCACTTACGGTACAGTAGAGCTCACTGTTTTCCCTGAGACCTTTTAATCTGATCGGATTTTATAAAAAGCACACTAGATGCTCGACTCATTATTTTTATGACCAGCAAAACAAAACAAGTAAAACAAAACAAAAAAAAAAAAGAGCGTTGCGGATAACATTGTGCTAAAAGTCTAGAAAAGATAAGATTCCTGTAGACTCATTCTCCGGAACACTGACAGACACAGTCTTGTTACGTTTGTGAGTTTGTGAGGTCTGCTTGAAAGTTGTTCTCACCAGGATGTTAAATATATATAGCACAGAGCGAGTGAGAAATCGGAGAAGAAAAGTAGAAGGAAGGGTGTGCGTTGGATTATGTCTGTGCCGTTTGCACTGTTCCTTGATGTATGCACCATGTCAGGCAGCCATTGTCTCCTGGGCAAAGAATGATAGTTCAAATACCTAGCATCTCTCCCCTGGTGCTTCAAATGCGTGGCTTTGACGTTTTTATAATCCATCTGTCATCTTTGCGCAGGGAGGGCACGCGTTCTGTACCGCTCAATTACCAAATTCTCTTTTTGCCAGTTACAATGAGAGAGGAAGCACATAACATGGGCGACCCTGAAAAAGAGAGAGATGGGCAGTGGGCTTATAGAAAGAGAGAAAGAGAAAGAGGGAGGAATTGCTTGAAATCCTGTGTTCCTGCTTTCTCACGCACTTGATTGTGTCCCTTCGCTGCCTCTCATAACAAGAGAACAAAGCCTGTTTGTTGTGGGTGGAATGCTTAAAATGTTTCCTACTGTTACAATTATGAAGCATTTGATTGAATGTGTATTGTTTCAAGGGTTTGGTGATTTTGATCATTCCGTAAGTGTCTAATATTATTATTCTGCCTCCCCACCAGCAATAATAACTTACTAGCAATACTCAACTAATGGAATACCATTTGATATAAACACTTATTTTGTTGTAAAAGTCTTGTGTGAGTAGTGTTCAACAAAGAAAAATTCGTGTCTTGATTGCACCTTTTTTTAAATTTTTTTATCGGAACTTTGAAAGACGTGCTCCGACAGGGTTTTGTCAGTTACCGGATGGAAAATCTAATGAAGTTTGCCACAGTTCTTAATGTAAAAAATCATCTTTAATTGGGGAGCACTTTAATGTACAACACTTAAAAGCTGTGCTGAGGCGACCAGAAAACTTCAGATAAGCGTCTGAAAAGAATAATAACAACAGCAGCATTTGCAAATTACTGCTCTGAAACATATTTCATTTACATACACCACAGGCCCCTTTTAAGGCTCTACCTTTTAATTCTTTTTCATATTTAACACTCGTTGCGAAAGAATAAAAGCCTCAGATCTCTGTTTCTCTACCCTCGTTTACACAGGAAAATTCAAACCCCTTACCTCCCCCAGCCGCCACGCACAAGCATCCTCTCTGGGAGAAAGATGAAAAGATTGTTTTGAGAAACTCAAAAAGAAACTTGACTTTCTTTGGTTCTTCTAATATTGTGCCTTAATTGTTTCATACACGTTATATATTTTCATGTTAGCAGGAGGGTGGTGGTGGTGGTGGTGGTGGTGGTGGTGGTGGTGCTGTGGGGTGGGAGAAGATGAAGAACACGTCGGCGTCTTTCTTCCTGAAGGAAAGGCAGCAGAACCCATCTGGTTGGGTGAAATGCGTCTGGCCCTCTGCACTCATCGCTGAAATAATACTCCCTCTAATGACTCCCGCATATTCTGAAATCTCCTTTTTGAAATTGGTCTTGGCAGATTATTTGCAGGTACTTGAGTTGCATCTGTTTGCAATTTTGCAAACGTGGAAGACTTTAATACCGGGCAGGGGTTCGGATGGTGGAGAACAGTCTATTTTAACGCCTGGGATAAGAATAGCTGACAGTGTGAACAGGCCTGGGAAGCAGCCTGTGATTAAACCGAAATGTCACCATCTCTTAATTTGATGTGGTCTATACATTTCTACACCTTACGAGACGCTTGATCACGACCTCCTTTAACACATTGACGTGAAATTTGTAGATCCGAAATAAGTGAATCCTCACTGGGTTTTTCAGCAGCCAGGTGTAGTACGTTTGTCCAGGTCTTTTTTTTTGACTTCGGCAACTACGATAGTATATATGATACAGAAACTTCACAGTATGTTTTGTTTTCACATTCCCTGAGGCCTCAGGCTTTTTCAACCTCTCAGCTCACATGAACCCACATTTCCAGTGTAAGAATTTAACATGCAATTTCATGGTCATTGCCAGTGTCATCTCCCCTCCGCTACAGATTAGTCTCATTAATTTTAGACCATAGATAATGTGTGTGCGGGAGTTTGTCAGGTGTTTGTATTGTCCGGTAAAAAGTGCAGTGATCAGTCTGAGCTTAACCAAAGCTGAAATGATTGTGACTTCAGTCATTATTTCTAGCATGTGGTGAGCAGCTGACCAGCTTAAGCCCTTTTTTCAGCCTCCCTCCCCCTTTTAAAACTGCAATAAGGTGCCCTATTGTCCTATGGCAGGGTATACCTCAGGGGCCACAGCCGAGCCCACCCGGCTAACTGTAATTGCATAGGTGGTTACAATTACATTAATTACATATTTCATCAGGGCTGTTTATCTAGGCTGCAAATGAAGAAGCCAGTCTTTAAACTCTGTCTTTTGTTTTGCATTTCTTACCCCCTTTCCTTGTGTGTGTGGTTGTTTTATTAGGAGTGAGGGGAGGGGAGGTGCCAGAGGAGGAATTACACTGAAAGTGTATGCCTTGCAACTTTTCCCCTCCCTGTTGGAAATGTTTATTTGAACAGTAAGCTCATGATTTGAATATTTGTAATCCATGCTTAAATTTACAGGCCAGATGAACTTTTTGGCACAGAATGGCAACCATAAGTAGGATTTTGAGAAAAGCTTTACAAAATTTTAAGCCATGTGCAAGGCTTATATAATTTAGAAAGGGAGGGGCGTGCACAAATAAAACAGGCACTGCCTTATTTACTTTACATGCTTAGACAAATAAACAACAAAAAAAGCATCATATGGCACTTGACATATATATCACCATGTCCTTCTGTCCATCCTGTTGGGGAAAGGAATCTAAAGTTTTCAAGCTGTTTCCTGTGAATTCCTCAAGGAGGAACATGTTTAGCCAGTTGTTCTCGTGTGTTTGTTGTAAATGAGCCTTCTTCAGTGTGACGGGCAGGCGCGCCACCTGTCTTGTAGGTCTCCTAGAAGAAGAAGAGGTGAGTGGACCAGTGAAGTTTGAACACAGAATACATAGATTGCGTGTGCATGTGTGTGTAAAAGAGAGAGAAAGAGAGAGAGGGAGAGAGTTTAGAGCTGGTGGAGGTCAGTTGCCTACTCAACACCCCTTTTCTATCCACTTTGTGTGGCTGCAGGCAGCCAGTCAGCACGCTTTTGAATCCGTGTTTGCCTTGTGTCCACTGTTGCACAGACACTTTTCAGGGGTTAAGTAGAACCAAATTAGTAGTTGGGAGACCTAAGATCAGCCACGGCTTTCTGTGTGGCTACTTCTTGGTGAATGTCAAGATGATTTAGGTGCTCTTCTACTCACTGTCCGTCTCTGAGTACTGGTCCTCCAATCATTGCTCGGAGCTGTGGGCCTCTAAAAAAACAAATGAATATTAAATCTGTGCCAAACTGCTTGGTTACAGTCTGAAATATGAAGCTTGTGGAGCCCAAACATCCTGTAAAGTAAAATCAGTAAACTGTGGTCTTCTCTCACATCTGCTGACAGTGTGGTACAGAGAACCAAGTCGGATCTTTTGTCTTTGTTTCATTCAGTTAGATCAGCTTAATTTACCATTAGCTGTAAATAACTGATATATGAATACTACTACTTTTTCTGCTGTTATATAGATTAGATGATTTGTGTATCATGACTTGTGAAGTCACAAAAGTGTCTGGTTAAATTGTCTTTTTTATAATCTTTATACAGGGTATATGTGAACTCATGCCAATGTAGCTTGTGTGTGTGGGTGTGTGCGTGTGTATGCATGTGCGTGCGTGTGCGTGCGTGCACAGAGGCGATTGCTAGAGCTGAATCATGGCTCAGCCGCTGCCCCTCATAGCACTTGGCAGTTAGTGGTGTGAAAAAGTCTTCTCTTTGAGGGCATTATATAGATTAATGTGCTGTGCCTGCGGCAGAGACACACACCTCACAAGGGAGGGATGACCGTGTGTGTGAGTCTGTGTGCGCCAGTGTTTGAGTGCGAGTGTGTGCGGGCACACTGGATGTGTGGAGACTACGTGAAGGTAGTGTGAGTAAGCTGTGAGTGTTTGTAAGTAAATGAGAAAGAAAGAGAAAAAAAGAGAGAGAAGACGAGAGAAAGGTTTGGGTGATAATTAAACGGTATATGCACATTTTTATGCAGTTTCATTATTTATAATTATTTGTATAGTATTGTAGTTGTTCTTTATGAGCAATCCTTAAAAATACTGTTTTGTTTTTATTATCGTGAAGGTATTTTCACACATCTGTGGTCTCCCGCACGGGTCTGATTAGATTTCAGCTTGATTCCACCATGGGTTTGCTGGACCTGCTCTCTATCTGACCTGCCTCCTACTGTGGTTTGCTAATTCTGTTAGGCTGTCTTGTTATTCACCATATAAACTATAAATAAAATAAATAAGTAAATGAACGCAGATGAAAAAGTACAATGTTTCAGCAGAAAAAAAAAGGACTTATTCCTGTGATTGAACATTTGACATTTTTTCTCCTTTTTTCCACCTTAATGCTGTTCTTGCGGAACCCTCTTTAGAGTTTTGGGATTTTAGTATATATTCTGTTTGAGGGTTGTGTGCATTTCTTCACATTTCCTTGATCAATTTTTCTATGCGTAAGTTTTGACTGAAAATTTTAAACCAAGTTTTATCAGGAATTTCACGTCAACATGCCCGTTTGTGACAGAGTAAACATGCACCAACACTTGTGCGCTCTTCTCTCCGGTCAAATAACCTACTTTTGTGTGGCAATGCACCGGGTTGTGTAGGTGCGCATATGCAGAAAGCTAGCTGGAAAGGCCTCCTCGTAGCTGTCAGCTTTTATTATATGCTGAGGTGTCATGTTTGTTAGGGAGCTGAGTGCAGATGGCAGAGTGGAAGAAATGGATCACTAATTTTAACAATGATTAATGAACAGAGATGGAAAATGAATTACATTGGACTATTGAAGGCAAGGAATATTTCTCCTGAAAATGTTAACTTCGGCTGCCAGGCAATCAGCTCTGGTAATGTACTTAGGAGGGATGCGTGTGCATGTATATGTGAGCACATTTATGTTTGTGTGTACACTGCGGAATAGAACACGCACGCACGCACGCACGCACGCACGCACGCACACACACACACACACACACACACACATCTTTTGTAGAATCAACACTCCACTGCTCTTTCCTATTACTTTACTGTTCGCCTGCTGAAACACTGACGGCTTCAAACACACTGTTTTCCCCACATTGTGTGTATTACACAACCAGTTAAGTTACACACTCTTTAATAAGGTAAACACAGGAAAGGTTAGACTGTCTTCAAATGTTAACTGTTTCCATCGCTTAGCTGTCTGCTTTCATATCAAATCATAGATGGAGCAGATTTGATCGTCAGCAGCTTTCTGCTGTGGTATTTCACTCTGGAAGAAGGGCTCCATATCTGCCTCTGAGTGCACAGCACAAGCTATTTTTAAGGAATGATGTGTTTCATTTTGATCCGAAAAACAGTGCAATTTTAAAAAGGTCCAAAAAAAAAAAAAAAAAAAAAAAAAATTTCCACTAATAAATGTATTGATTAACTGATGGACACCTCTTCAATCATGGCTGTCGTTACATCCTGCAACTTATACAAGACGGTAAAAATCAGTGCGTATCCCACGTCAATATTCCAATATTCTCTGGCAGTTAAAATGGCAGACTTGACAGTTCTCATTGCATATAATTTAAGCGGAGTTCCTCATCTCTTCTCACCACCCTCTTTCCTTACCAAAGGGAATGTGTCTTCATCTCCATCTTCCTCCTCCACCCCACCCAGTCGCCCTGCCTGCCTTTATTTGTGTCTTTTTTAGGCAGTTTGTGAAACATGGTTTAATAGGTATATGTGAACTAGTTTGAATTTAAGTCTGATGGGAAATATGTTAATGGGAAAAGGGAAGAACTTCTCGGGCGTTCATGTGCAAGTGTACATCTGTGTTTGTAAGAGGGAGAGAGAAAGAGAGAGAGAGAGAGAGAGAGCGGAGGAGAGCTCAGGTTACAGCAGCATATGCTAAGCATTCAGAAAACATACACAGTGCCTTTGGTGAACAAGGTACTCGGTATGCCCTTGGGATCCAATTTAGATTGTGACTTAAGGCGATGTCGTGGCTTTGTGTGTGGCTGAGCATGTCTGGGAGTGTGTGTTCTCTGCATCTGAGCTCTTTTTCTTGATGCTCCATTGAAACAGTATAGTGGTGGGTCTGGGTGGCCCTCCTGCACCCCTCCACATCTGTGTCCCCACTCTCTCTCTCTCTCTCTCTCTCTCTCTCTCTCTCTCTCTCTCTCTCTCTCTCCAGCAGCACGCCCCTCACTGCTGCATCTGAGCCTGCTTCTGCAGGCCCGGCCAGGGCTGCAAATCCCATCACGACTGTTTGTCGCACCCGTCCTCACCTATTCGAGGTGTTTCAGACACGAAACCAGCACCTTTGCTGATTAGTGATATTCTCCTAAAAAAAAAAAAAAAAAAAAGATTTAAAAAGGAACAATTGGAAAAAAAAAGAAAAAAGAGATCAACCCAAGTTAACAAGAGGGTGGTGCGTAGGTAACTCTGGTAGTGGGGAAAAAAAAATCAAAGGCATAAAATAGCAGATTTTAGTAGATTTTGTTATTCAGAATCACTAATCACCACAATTATCTACTGATTGTAAACCAAAAGCGCATTTAAAGTGTTGATCTAAAGACTGAAAAAGACTCAGTTATTGGTTTGATATTTTTGGGTAAATCAATATTTCTCCATTACATCTTAAATAAATAAATAAAATGTGTTGCATTTGCAGTAAACCTGGTTGTATTCTAGATTTTGCAGCATTTGGGAGACGGCTGCTGTGGATGTGGTTTACCTTTTGACAGCCTTGATCTTGGAATAACCTGGATTAAGAGCATCATATTCCAAACCATCCAAAAGTGTTCCATCAGCAAATCTATAAGAATGTTAAGAATACTATATTACAACTTAATTTAAAAAAATAAATAAAAAATAAAAAAATCCAATTAACAGCTGGGTCAATATGTACCTTGTAATTTCTGCTGGAATGCTTCATGGATTGGTCGTCATGGATCCTAAAGATTTTTTTTCTTTTTTTTTTTTTTAATCATTGGTGAAGGGAAAAAATTCTACAAAAACAGTAAACTGTGTTATTGTAGAAACAACTCACTGCTTGTGGAGGTACTAGTGTCAAGGAACACTGAACAAAAATTGTCAAATGGTGAATGAGATACCCCTCCTTGGTGTCACAAGCAGATAGAGCCGTGGTAGACCCTGTGGAACTTTCAGGGGATTCGAGGAAATGTTTTAAATGTCACAACAATTTGAGAGGTAAAACAAAAGTGGAAATTAAGAAAGTCAATCATCAATGGATGAAGTGTGACTTCCTCCATCTTCATTAAATGTGGCAGCTTGTTCACAGCTTTTAAAGCCTTCCTAAATCAGGGATCGTCCAAGCCAAGTGTTTGTTGGTGTCTCTTTGTCTCAGGTCAAAGGTCACCCACAACATTATTATTTTATTTAAAGGGCAGAGGCCTTCCTTTCCTTCACATGCTATCTTCAGTGTTTCTGTGCTGTTCAGCAGCTGGGCTTCATGCTTGGGTCAGATGATGTCCACTGCTGTGCTGCGCAGCCTCTCAGAGATTTCTCCTTACAAGAACAAAGCTTCCATTTTTTTTTCATGGTTTTTTTCCCCCCTCTGTCTTTTACTTCAGCTGAAAAACCTTGTGCCTTTTAGCATTGATTAATTTGAATCCCTTAATGCGAGCTGGATCTTGTGTCAAATTAAAAGGAATAAGAAGAAGAAAATAAAAGTTTGAATAAATAAATAATTCCAGTTCGTATATTCATTAACTGGGGGATGTGTAAATGACATCATAGCTTCACAGGAAGTCTGAAGATGAACAAAGATATTTGAGGCTGGCAGACGCTGTTTTAATGGGTATTCCTCTTCTGTCAGTTTGGTAAACTTATCATGCCTCAAATGTGGCTCTCTATGAATTTCCTGGTGTGTGTGTGTGTGCTTTGTTTGCAGGCTGTCGCCTTAGCAGCTCCTGTAGAACTGTCCCAGCATCCGGTGTTTGTCGGAGCAGCGGGCGTCACACAGGTACGATCACGCCAGTTGATCACTGGAAAGCAGGAGGATATTAAAGGTGTCTGTCACACTTACGTGGCTACACGCGTCTTTTGTTTTCTTGCGAGATCTTTCTTTTACTGAGGAGAGTCAGTTGAGCGTGCACCTGTTCTCACATGCACGCCCATTACTGATATTCACAATGGAATAATGAACTATCAGTAACAATTATCCAACTAGGCAAATACAGCAGCAAATGAGGCGGCTCCAATGGAGGAATGGTAGTAAAAATGGGTTTCACCACACTGGCATTGGTAAACAGCTCTTAAAGTAGATTTTAATATTATTCTACCCATGTATCTATGATGTATTAACAACAAATACTGCACATCAGGTAAGCTCTTAAAAATGGTGTCATCGCCAATAATAGGTTTTAATCCAGTCTACCATCAACAACATGTTGCAATGTGTTATATAAAACCTTTATATTGAGGCCTACATCCTCACCCTGCTCACTCAGTTGATTTAAGAACTATAACTGTGTTTTTTTCCATTAAACCTTCCTGCTCTATTAGTAGCATGAATTAGCATGTGGCCAAAAATTGTAACAAAATCACTAAAAACACCAAAGTTTGTTTTTTTTTTAGTGTTGATGTTGTAAAAATTCCTTTCACACCTTGATAATTAATGTCTGCTCTGCTGAAAACAGCCACCGATGGTTCATTAACTCGTGTTAAAACATTTCAGAGCAAAAGTAATGCTGCAAAAAAGCTACAATGGAGCCAAATCTGACAGATTTAGGAGAAGTTGTCGGCTGTGGTGAACTTTCTGCCACTGACAGGTGATCATCAGTTGCATCATAGATATATTTATTACATTATTCAGCACAAAAGTGTTAAATCAAGACTTCATGGCCACTTCAATGGAATAACAGATAAATAAATATCATTTGAAGAAAACCAAGGATTCCAAATGTGCATTCATGGTAGCAGCTGAGAGTTGTTTTCACCTCTGGTGTTAGCATGTTGTTGCTGTCTGTTGTTGATGCCACACATCCACAGCCATACAGACGCATCGAACCGATACCACTGCTGCTGCTGAGGCTGCTGCCAGATTCTATCCCGATAATCTTTAGCTTTAAACATTTTGAAGTAATTACGTTCGGGAGCTCTGAAAGTGCTTTGACCGCGGTATGTCAGCAGAAAATGTGACACTACACTTTTCAGAGACAGCCGAATGAATGTCCCAGCGTGTAACTCCAACCTGGAGCTGAGATGAGCAGCAGCAGCAGCTGTGGCCTGCCTACCTTCACATCTTCCTCTTTTTTGGGAACAGTAGAAATCCAGACTTTAAAACACTAAAATACATATATGTTTTAATATGTATAACTTCATAACTTTACCATAAACCCCATGACTGGTTTTATGAAGAACAATGTTAGTAATAACTTTAAATTTAGTGATTGTGTGATGCAGTGGATAAAGTGTTTCCTCACTTTCCATCTACTCTCATCTCCCGTGAAAGCTCAGTAAAAATGTTAGCAGTTTTCTAACCTGACATGAAAATGCAGACCTTCTTTCACATGTTGTGGGTGATTCAGATCACCTGGTGCCATTTTTCTCAACAAAACCACAAGACACTTTACCTGTCAAGAAGCAGGACGTGTCAGCGTCTCTCCGAATATCTCAAGGAGACAGTCAGAAGGAGGGAGGTGACGGGGAAACAGGTGCACGCCATGACTGGTGGAGCTGGAGGAGCGTGGCCACGCCACCGCTGCTGCTGATGAGCTGTTATAATCTGTGAATACCGAATGGGGTGCTGAGCGACAGAAGGTCATGTGACGTATAAATGAGCGATGAAGGTCTTGAGCTCACCTGGCTGTCTGTAGTCTGACTGTCATCATCATCATCATTGCTGTTGTTGTTTACTGCACCTTTTACCTTCTTTTATTTCATTTTTAACCATCAATGCAATATATAAAAACTCTCAGAAATTTGATAAGAAAATACTTTGACATCTTGATTCATACTACATTTTTTTTAAAGAATTGCGTGAAAATGAGACAGCAGTGTAATCTTGGAGAATTTTCTGCTGACGCAACACACAGATGTTGTCATCAAATCAACTTCCTGCCTACATACCATAATGATCACACAGTTGTACATCTGTTTTAAAAGATCCTGCACTGCCGGCGGGTTTTATCAACCAAGCGCCGGGTGAGTCATGTCATTTTGGCATGTGTCATATCAGAGGTACATGCCACAGATTTCCCTCATATTGGAAGCGGTGCTAACACATGCTCCAATTCTCACACTCTTTTTCACACAAAGCACTTACAGTGTAAGTGTGTGTTTTACACACACAAACACCCTATATAGAAAAGAAACACACCATTAAGACAGACAAAAAGAAATACTTACTTTTAAAGAAAAAAGGAAAAAACTCATTCATCTGGGTATTTTTCCTATCCAGTCAGTTATTATTTATATACATTTGGTGATAGTACAGTTCATTATATTTCATGTATTTAGATTTTCATTTTCATACTTTTCATTTTAAAATGTTCTTTTGCATTCTGAACAACCGCTTCTGTTTTAAATCAGATCAAAGTCAGCATACATAAATGATATAATTCAGGTTTTTCAACCACATTTTTTTTCACCACAAATCTTTACCTGACTATCTGAAAATCCTTTTGTCATTGAACTTGATTAGTTTTGAAACAGTTGACGCTCAGATGTGAATTCTTTGCGTCACATGCATTGTTAATGGCCTCAGAATTCCTAAACATTGGCTCCATCTTGCATTCTTCAGGAAATCGACAATTAAGAAACATGTGTGTTGTTAAAATAGGAAAAAAGAAAGGAAAAAAGCAAAACAAATAAAAAAAAAAAAACATGGTGAGTACAGCAATTTATACAGGTACACTTTAGTAATATCCGCCAAAACACAGCAGTTCACATTTTAGAGCTGAAAAAGAACAGCATAAGGTGGAGAAGTGGAAGGTGGAGAAGGTCAGTTTTCCCACAGTTTCCCTTTTTAGTGTTGTTGGGTTAAGATCGTCACTGCTGTGTTGTACTCCACCCCGCTGGTATAAATAAGACATGATTGGCATCACAGCAGAAGAGAAACTTGCTCTCTCTCTGTTTATCTCTGTCTCTCGCTCTGACAGCCTTCATTTGCTAGAGGAGTGTCAGACTTAGTGGGAGTTAATGATTATAATTATTTAGCTTTTTTATTTAATTTTTTTTTTTAAATTGTGGGATAATTATTTAAGAGGTTCATGTAGTCATTGTTGTAATCAGTAAAGAGAGATTACAGAAAATCCGCATGCCAACAGATGGCACTTGGCTGTTGTTGCTTCCTATTAAACCCAGCGCAGCACACTTGGTACCAGGCAGCAAAGAGTGAGGGCATGAGCAGACAGAGGCCCACTAATAAAACCATCTATCTTGTAATTTAATGATTTTTTTCCCCCAATACATCACACGTTAGCATTATTTGACCAGCAGCTAAAACGTTTGGCTTGCCAGTAGAGCAGGGCATGATGGGCCGTAGCGAACTTCAAAAACAAATAAACAAACCAAAGAGTTTCACCTATCTCTTAGCGGCATGGTGCACAGCCTCGATCATTCACGCAACCCAATTCCCAAAGAGGGCTCATGCTCGTTACTGCTGCTCCTCTGGGAACGTGGTCTACTCCAGCTCCTGGACGTTCAGCTGCTGCCACTTTTTTTTTTTTTTAATGCTCACGGTTGCACAGTATAGATGTGTTGAAGTTGTTTGGCTGCAGAAATCTTCATGTTCAAAAGTTCGAAATTTAAAAGATGAAACAATCTGATTTGTTCTCCGGTGTTGGGGTGCAGGAGGAGCACCACAGCCGCTGGCCTACATTCCTCGCTAATTGTATAATTGGAAAAGCTCGCCAAATGAGCAGACCACCCCCACCAACGCTCTCCAGCTCACCCCTACTTACTTAACACCCCTTTGCTAACCCACCCATGCGCAGCCTTTAAAGCGAATCACAAAAGAGTATTTTGGGAGCAATGATGATTTTTAAAAAAGCTTCATTATTGATTGCAAACACTAGCATTGCTGCCGGCAGCAACAGGCATCAAACATCCCCCTCTCCATCCAGCCATGGAGAGGCGTGATGTGAAAGCAAATATTCTTCAGACCAGGCTGACATGGACATCCTGACTGTCTGCGGTAATGCAGTCCCATACGCAAAAAAAAAAAAAAAGAAAAAATATATATCCTTTTATCAGACCAGAACTCACTTCTTTCACAATATGAGCTGCAGTATCTCGTCTGCTGGATCAGACCACCTGGGTCATCCTTCGCTGTTTTATCAGTCTGTACCTGCGAGTCAAGACTGCTCCAAACGCACTTTCACATCATGCTTCAGATTTGGTTAAAAA
>BJFM01002593.1:0-22746 GCA_016586285.1 Arothron firmamentum
ACCCAGACCCTGCTGGTCCCAGACCCTGATGGACCCAGACCCTGCTGGTCCCAGACCCTGATGTTAAAGAATTAGGGGTAAAACAAAGTTGTTTATTCTTTGTGTTACATTCCCGAGTAGAAGAAAGAAGGAATTTCTGAGCGAAGGCAACTTAATCTTTCAGAACAAACACTTGACTTGAACGAGACTGCGTAATAAAGCCTCTTAAATCCTGTGATCTTTACAGCGCATATTTGTAGAACACTGGCTTTATAGAAACGGCAGCTGGAAGTCTATATGGTTGGAACCCGTGATAAAAGATAATAATCAAAACATTGTGCTGGCGCTGACGGGCTGAAGGTGGACGCGCAGCGTTCAACAAATCCAGCCTCTCTCCATTGTTCGCTCGCATTGTCACGAGCAGAGCAGCTTTCAGAGACAAAACAATGACGTCTTTCAGCTCGTAACAAAGTCAATGTTAATTCTTCATACCATTAACAAAATAATGTTTGTGACCCCCCAAAAAAGAAGATAAAGAAAATCCATTCTTCCAGAATCAGCCTTCACTGATGCATTTTAGTTCAAAAAAGCTCTTTTTTACAATAGAAAACAAGAGCTGCTCAATATTTAATTGATGTCAGGATGGTTTTGAACTTACATTTAAAAAGTCAGCATCCTTTTATTTATTTAGGTCCAAAATTCGGTGTTTTTATTTTTAGAGATAGCATCAAAATTACATCAGCACGAGACGGTAACTTCCTGTCATTCACTGGAGATCTGGCTCAAAACTCCAACATTCCCAAAATCTAGCAAAGATCGTGTTGTTGTTTACAGGAAGAGTCTTTGGACAGTAGTCCAGCTTCCTGGTCAGTTCTGCAAAGACTCTTCCTGGAAATGATCTCACGTAAAATGGCGTTGGGGGGGGACATCTCATTTATCTGTCAGTGGCCCAACAAGTGGACTTACAGCCATGTGTGTGTGTGTGTGTGTGTGTGTGTGTGTGTGTGTGTGTGTGTGTGTGAGGGAGGGAGAGAGAGAGAGAAAGAAGGGCATTAGTATGACATTAACAAAAGGAAAAACAGAAAGGAAAAGGGGGAAGATGAGAGAAAAAGAGAAGTGCAGAGACGGGTTTTGTAATCTTGGTATGGTGGTGTTGTGCCGTCTCCATGGTGACAGGCACAAAGGCCTGTGGTTGGCCATTGATGGCTAATTGTATTCTTCACAGCTCTTTTGTTAATTGTTGTCTGCCCAGCTCCTACTTCCTGCTGGGCCACGGCACAAAGCCACGAACAGGAGGGATTAGAAATGGCACATCAGCTCTGCAAGTGTGTAGCCAAGCTCCTCCACCCTTGGTTTTCATCTCTCTCTCTCTCTCTCTCTCTGTGCCTCCCTTCCTTTCATCTCCTTGCCGCGTGTGCTCCCCTGACCCTGTCAAATCTTTTCTTTTTCTTTTTCCCTCTGAATACGTCTTCACTTCTTTAGTTCCATTTTCTGCTGGTTTCGTTATATCGGCTCTGATCCTTCTGCTCAAACGTCCACAGGTTTAGATTTTCTGCAGGATTTAAGACATGTCGCCATCATGTGACTGTTTTAGACACGGCCGTGCACGCGACCACCAACAACTTTTGACTGTCTGACGAAAGTACAGTGAACTCTGGCGTCACATGAAATCCTCACATAAGATGTTGCCTTTGTTTCTGCTCACACAGAGAAAGTGATAAACAGACGTTTAAACCTTCACCAATTGCCTGATCTATACTTGCAGATTGCTCCGCGCGCCGAAGAGCAGTCATTACAGCTGACTGCTGTTTGTTCAGATGGATAGAAGCACTAAGCAAATTAAACGTTCTATCAATCCAACCGCTGATTGTTTCGCTGGTGCTATTGTGTCGTTCATCAACGCGACGGGAGAAGATGAAGGAAGGAGGCACCAGATCTACAGTCTGGTCCAATAAGCTCTTCACCTTAAAAACTATTATCACAGTAAACAGGACTGTCTTATTTTACACCATTCTCATCAGGATCACACAGTGGTCAGTTTGTGGGCCCTGCGCCAAGCCGGTCGCCCTGGTGACACTGCTAACATTGTACGGCCAGAGCAGCTAATTGTTGCTGCATTAGCAAAAAAAATAAAAAAACCTCCCAAGTCAACCTGCAAAGAGTGTGTGTGTGTGAACGGGAGGGAGGTCCAGGGTTAGTTCTGCGTCCTGCACACACACACACTTCTCGGAACACAAGGCCGAAACGAGACGGCAATGAGTATTAGTATTGGCGTCTCCTTCTGCAACTTTGTGGGAGACACGTTGACAGCTACGCTGTGCTCATCGTGCTAAAATGTGCCCTTGAAAAAAAAACGATCCAGCATAACAAGAACCATTCTCACACGCAGGTGAAGTAAATTTACACCTGTATCTTGTGCAACTTTACAGTGAACGCAAGCCCGGCCTTGCTCTGCAGGCCTGCATGTTGCAAGAGCACGACGTCGGCAATCACGAAGGAGAGCCAGCAGACCTGATCTGGAAGCTGAGTCGCGGGATGATAACATGCAATAAAACACCTTCAGAGATGCTCAGACACACAGCTCATGACGGCTGCCCAAACATCTCGATCTGGATTCCATGGAAAAGTTGGCTAATGCAGAAGGAACAGAACTAATTTGCTAAGTTTGGGTTTAAAGGTCTGCAGGATGATGGTATTCACGAAGATCCAACAAGCTCTGATGGCTGTTTAGACTGTTTTAACATTTTTAATGATTGTAGAATATCAAGAGTGACATGTAAAATGATAAGAAATCAGTTGAAATTGTTGGTGTCTGGCACAGAAATCCTACAGAAGCTACTGGGGAGAGGCTGGGACCAGCAGACCTCCCAGTGTTGACATGTCTGGACATCAGCAGGCAAGAGGATTTTGCCACCTGGAAATCCGTCCCTCTCCCTTTAAGTGGGAGGTGAGCGGCGGCAGGACGCTGCGGACGGTGGGTGCTGGAGAGCAGAGCAGAAAGTCTCCGGGACCGGCTGAGAGAGAGAGAGAGAGAGAGAGAGAGAGAGAGAGAGAGAGAGAGAGAGAGAGAGAGAGAGCGAGAGAGAGAGAAGGGCTGCGCTCTGCGTCTCCGCCACATTTACGCACCACAGCACCATTCCCTGGCGCTCCTGCCAACACCAGTTACCGACCCTCTCCAGCGCTGACGGAGCCTCTGCGCTGCCTCTGCGCACGGACTCAGCTGCAGCCTCTGTCCCGCAACACTGCGCAGTGCCGCGAATGCGGTAAGGAACTAACGCCGGGGAGGAAGAGGGGGAGTACGGAAGTTTTCTCTCTCCTCTGGGACTGGTGAGTCAAGACTTTATTCAGTGTTAAAACCAGCCGGACCTTTTGCGTGTGCGCCAGAACTCTGCGGAGCGCCGCGTTTGCCTTTTAAACTTGTAAAACTTCACTTTTGGACATCGTGGTAAAGTCTCACGGTGACATAACATCACGCTGGCCCATCATCCCCATCTGACGCGCAGTCTGTGACGTCTTCAGGATGCGTGTGCTTCTGCATGTGTCGGAACATTCAGGCCCGCACTCTGATCAAGTTTGATGATGATGATGATGATGATGATGATGGTGATGTCAGTGAGGCAGATGCAGAGAACGATCGTTTTTAATTTCACTTTCAGAATCATGTGAGATTGTTCTGTTTTTAAGTTCTTCGGTTCTGCTCAGACAGTCTTCAGGGTCTCTGCAGTGTGAAGGTGTCAGCTGATAGAAGCCTTAATTAGGGAAGTTGTTTTACTTTTAGAGACAGGCTGTAAACTGGGAGACGCTCTGCTCACCCACGTCCAGCCCTAGAAACCATGAATCCTGCAGCTGATGATGGACCGTTCCTGCTAGAACGTCTTTATAGTGATGCAGACTTGATGTTCACTCAACTTTGCAGAGAACGGATGCCTGGAAGTATCAGTGGGGGTACCTGGTCTGTCTTTCTGTCAGTCTTCCAGTAATGCTGCATGCGAGTATCATGCTGTTCCACTGCAAACACCTGTCTGTCTCTCTATGTATTTCTCGCGCACACACACACACTCACTCACTCACACACTGAATAAACCTTAGGAGTGGTTTGTCATTTCAACCTTCACCTCTGCCGCCACTCCCTCTGGCCTTTGTCAGGTGAACGGGTTCATGGAAGATGAATTGTGACTCTCACCTTCTCTGCTGTCATGCTAACGGCAGCCAAAGATGCAGGAATCCCTCCATAGGATTAATCAATGAAACTGACTATAAGGTAATTAGACATGCTTTGATTGCACGTCATGACCCAAACATGCTAGCCTGCTGTGGACAAACAGCCTGTATTCCTTATATAATTCTGTTGCTGCCAGTAGATATGTTTCAAGAGAAAGAACTTTTTTGGTCGTCTTCAGGGTAATTTCTGCTCGATAGGCATCAGGCTTTGTTCAGTGTGTCATCAACATTAGCACTGATCATTTGGAATAATTAAGCAGTGGCTGTGTGTAGTAAATATTGTACTTCTGCAGATGTGGAATGTGAAAAATGGGGGAGAAAAAGGCAGAACAGCGCCCCCTAGACGTGTTTTTTGCTAAAAAATGAACAAAGTGAAGGTGGTGTAAGTAGATGACAACTGGTACACATATGAGTCCCACCAAGATCTGTGAAAAATAACAATGTAACCCACGCCCTCGAATTACCAGAAAGCCATTTTATGCCTGTTTTTTTGGGCATTTCCACTCTCTGGACTCCGAGGGATTACACCTGGTATTTGAACGGACCTCTCCCAGGGATTGAGTCCTTACGACCACGAACAAGGCACAAACAGCAAGAAAAAAAAAAACAAGAAAAAAGAAAGAGGAACAAAGAAGGGCCAAGGGTCACAGGGGAATGAAGACATGGGGGAAGCGGGGGCGAAGGGCCCGTTTAACGCCACTTGTAGCTTTAATTATGCTTCCTATTCTCCGTGGTGTTGCAGTTTTTTTACTTTTATGTGGGTATTTTATGTGTTTGTGGGTCCTCTACATGGGACGCATCCACAAGGGCAGCAGAGCAGACAAAGGTTTTGTTATTTTTTTCCTCCTCCTGACCTCCTATATCCTGTGGACATTGTTCTCCGAATGCTATTGAAGCAGCCGTCCACAGAGACACAGCAGAGCGGAGAAGAATGGGGTGTCTGTAGTCCTTCATCGCAGTGTGAGGCCGAGCCAATCACACGGTACAATGCGAGGTTCTGGGAAACCTTAGGAGGTTTTTAAATGAGAACCTTGATCCGCATTGTCTCCTTTGGAGGCCTGAGTAGAGCAGCTGATCCTGAAGGTGGTCGATGGGCTGATAAACGTCTCAGGTGACGGTTTTATCCAGACGTGACTGTTTTCATCAACATCTCTCCTCAGATGGATCAAAACTAATTGATTCATCTGGTGTTTTTTTTTTTTTTTTTTAGAACTGATTGATCAATAAAAGGATTGACAGAATTTTTCTTGATTTTTTTTTCTTCTTAATTTGGTGTTGAAAGGCAAGAAGCGGCAGTTGTGATGTGGTTTTGATTCGTCGTTTGATTGATACATGCACAGGATGAGTGATAGAGCATAAAGAACATCAACGGAACAGTTTGTCAACAGCTGTTTAGGGCTGGTTTTTTTTTTTACTTTTGCAACTGTCACATCTATCTATCACAGGTTTTCTTTTCTTCGAGGTAAACACTGGCCAGACGACACGAGTCTTAGGAATTCTTTGCCAGCAGCTCATTTTTTCACTCTCCTCCGATAGTTTCTGGTATATAACCGCCATTTATAGATGTTTTTTAAGCCTTGATGGCTAAGATGTGTGTGTGTGTGTGTGTGTGTGTGTGTGTGTGTGTGTGTGTGTGTGTGTTAGAGCGTGTGCAGCACTTTACTTCCAGGTAATTACGAATAAGTACTTAAAGTTTCTGTTCACAGCTGGCTCTTTTTGTCTGACCTGTTGGCTGGAAATTATTCTCGTTGCGATTTCCGTCTTCGCGTCCTTGACAGGCGCTTCAGCTCTGCGCTGCACAGTAGGATTTCTACTGTAAACACTGGAGCTTGCCTCTCCCCTGGCGATTGTGTCGTCTGCACGACAATACCTGCGTCAGCTGCCTAAGTAGTGTAGGATCGCTCCAGCACAGAAGACGGGCTGTTAAGTTCAAGGACAATGTGCAACGAGCACCTGAAAGTGCACCGAAACTGTAGATAAATAACATTAATTAGAGCAGCAGGAATTGCACTCGCCAGCATGTGGTCGGCCTGTTGCTGCACGGATTCTTTGCCAGCGTTGATTTCTGTGCGTAGCTTCGAACTTCATGTTTTGAGCGATCCAAGAATGTAGTTTGACAAGAACAAGATCCGGCTCAGAGGGCTTTTTTCACGCGCTGTCTTCTGCAATCATAGAATGCTCGAGATGGATTCAACAGTGGTTTTTATTCAAGCTTGTGGTTCAGTAACGAAGAAAAGCCAAACAAATCAGAGATGATGAGGTGTGCATAGGGTGGCCCTTCCTGGGCAGTGATGAAGTCTTCTTTCAAAGAAGAGTCAACAGTAGCAGCAGCAGCGCACACTCACACACACACACACACACACACACACACACACACACACACACACACACACACACACACACACACGCGCGCGCGCATGCAACCTCACACAAGCCACCCTGTCAGCTTGGACACACAATTTCAAGGTAAATTTCCGGCCTTAGACGCACCAAGCTCTCGCAGAAGCACAAATAAGGTGATCGAGGTTCGCTCGCCTCTCTGCTTGCAAGGTTAAATACCTCATAGACCTTTACATCTCTGTGTTTGCGCCTTTTTGTGTGTTTATGTTGATAGTGGTGTTTTTACAGAGACGGGAGCTCTGCTCCCTGAAGCTGAAGGTTAAACAGGGATTTGGAATATTTGTTTCTGATTCTGGTCTGCACATCACGCTGAAAAGTGCATCCATCTCCTGCCAGCTGGACTCTGCATGTGCACTTATAAGCTCATAATAAGGTGCTAATAATGCAGAAGTAAAGCCCACACTGTCAGACATGGCGGGCTATTAACGACAACTGTAAATCCCGTTTTTGTTTAAGAAGAAAGAGCGGAAGCGTCCCTGAACAGCAGCTTACATTTCTCAGATCACTTTGGAACACTAATCCAAAATATAAACAGGACCTTTCTTTCCCTCCTTGTGTTATATGCATCATTCAGTGCTTAAAAACGCGCTCCTACAGGTCCGAGGTTTGTTTAAGGAGTAGCGAGGGAAGCTTTTGTGTGCAAGTACGTGGCTCCGTGTTCAAGTTCTGATGTTTGCCAGAATGCCATACCCACAAGTTTGTTTTGTCTCACTGTTCCCATTATGATCCTCACATAACAGCAACGTATTGTTCTGCACGCCAGGCATGACGGAGCAGGTTCGCATGTTTTTTTTTAATTTTCTGTCACGGTAAAATGCTGTCAAATACGCGTCAGAGTGAGAAAGAATGAGACAAAGGTGTCACGAGAGCTTTTTTTAAAAACTTTGCAATGAAAATATGTTCTTCCATACAAACTCTTCATGAATGGAAGCCAGAAAGGATTTTTAGGTTTAAAATAACCTGTAAAAATGTGTTTTTCTGTGGAAGAAACATCTCCCACATTTTATATGCTGCTAAAATCATTCATTTAAATTTTTTTCATTAGAGTTGCTGAAGTGGAAAATGTATTTTGTCTGCATTTGTTTTTATTTGGAATTTATCCACCCAAAGTTTTCTTCCTTACAAATTAATTCAAGGAATTATTTCTTTTAGCTGATTGATTTTCAAACTTTGGACCGCTCCGATGCAGCATGTGAGCCGAGTGTATCGAGTTATGAAATGCAGTAAATACAGATTTGCATCATTGTCAGAGGAGGCAAATATCAGCCAGTGTGATGCAGATGCTGCCGTCCTTTAACTTGCCCATTTGTTTATTTATTTGCGATTATGGGAATTTTACAGAAACACCACTGATGCCTGAGTTCACAAATAAAACCATGTTCCAGTGTTTCTTGAGGAACCTTCATCCGTGATGCACACACACAAAAAATAGGTTTGCTTGTGGTACTGAGTGATCGCGTCTCTGTTTACAGAATAATTCAGATCTGTCTGTCTGTCAAACCGGTAGAAAAAGCTGAATGCAGGTTTGTTATGATCCCTGTTTTAAGAAGATTCTCCTGACCAGCAGAAGATTTTCTGGCCTTTAACTGAATCGAAATTGTGTGGAAGAACTCGGTTCATGTGTGACAGGGTGATGTCCTGTGCCATCTGCTTCGCTTTAAGTCCATTTTTGGCTTAAAATAAATAAATAAATAAATAAACAGCCATCACTTAGTGCTGCAAGATCAAGATCAGCCACGCTGTGAGGGTATAATGTGTTAAAAAGTCTGTAATTCTACTTTCTGCAGTGGTTTCAGCAGTTAAACCGACGCTGGTTTATCTGCTTTGACTCATTCAGCTTTGACTCAATTTTGCTGAAGAGAAACCAGGATTTTTACATGAGCCCATTTCAAAAGGAGCCCCTCACAGCTTTAGGTGGCCCCCAAAGTAGACCAGACCAGTCATTCTGTTCATTTCTGCTTTTACAAAATGAGCTCGAGTTTCATAATTGAAATCCGGTTCCCCTTCACGCCGGCCTCGTGAGAGCACCTTGTCTCACGACTCATTTAGCATTTTATCTCCATTTGCGAGCGTCCAGCGGAAAAGATTTGTGCTTCTCCTCGTGCACCAGCTTGTATGGTATATTCTACAGTGTTTCAGTTGTTTTCTTTCCCGTCTTGATGTTGTTTTGCCCTCCGATGGGCCATGAAAACCGTGAATTTCCATCGGTGTGGCTGTGTGTGTGGGTCTGTGTGTGGAGCCTCGTCATCACGGTTCTCGGTGTAGAACTTTAGACATGATCTCCCGTCTATGGCGCTGGTTAGGACACAAGTTGTTTTGTAGCAGAAGCAGCCATACTTGTGTGAAACACACATGAAGGCCCCCCGCTGTGCCTCAGTGTTGAGATGAGAAGGCCCTCTCCAGAATCACCTGTTGTGCTCCTTACTGCTCAAAGACGTTTCCATAGTAACGTCTCACAGCCGTGGCCCCCTCTTCTGTAAGACCCTCGGCAAACATAGACCCCCACCACCATTACAAACTCCATAAAACACACGCACGCACACACATATGCTGTGCACACGTGGGTGCTCTCAAGCAGCCGCCGTGAATGGAGTGAAGATATAAAGTGTGCTGGGCTAAAAGAGCGGATGCATTGTGAGAGCAGGGCCTCCTTTGTCTGAGCTAGCCTGAAGGAGCAGGGGTGGAGAGGAGTGAGGGGGGCTGTGGAGGACGAAGAAAAAAAACATGGCTTTCATACATATCCTTTCTTCCCTTTCTCTTGTTCTATCTCTTTATTGGGACCGTGTTTTGTCTTCCCCGCACTCCTCCCCCCCTTCTTCCCCCTCCTCTCCTGTAAATGCCACAGTAGCCTTTTGCTAGCTGCCACAATGGACGACCTGTTTCAGAGAGAGAGAGAGAGAGAGAGAAAGTGAAAGAGAGAGATGAAAAAGAGAAATGGCTGCCTTTTAACCTGTGCTTCTAAATGGCCGAAGAATAAAGCATGGGTGAATAAAGAGTTCTGTTCTCCCTCTTTCCTCCCTCTTCAGTGTTTTTGTGAAGGGCTCTGTCGTAATCAGTCTATTTTTACATCTTATTTAGAGAAAGAGGGAATGCTCAGCAGTGGACATGTATAGTTACTGTTCATACAGAAAAACCTGCCTGTTATAAGGTAGAAACCTCAGCCTAGACCCCCCAAAAAAGGAATGTTCGAGGCAGCTTCGTGTCTGTGGTATTCATGCTTCTGCTTCCACCTGTGTGACCCAAGGATGGAGCGGCTGCCCTCCTTTAGCTGGTAGGACTCACAAAAGTGAGTGATTCACACCTCCAACAACACTTCAGCCATACCGGGATTAGAAAGTTGGCCCGGGTCTGATCCGACAACAGACCCGAGTGGTTTTGTGTGAGAACGTGAGCCTCCTGACTGGTCAAGGATAGCTTGCTCTAATAATAACTTTATCAAAGTTAACTTTCCTCTCGGAATTATGAACCAGTTTGCTGGTGGAGAACATCAAGTGTGTGAAGCTGGAATCATTTTTCCATTGCAAGATGTCATCAGAGAGGTTCTGGTGGTAGCAGGCTGGTTCCTCGGTTTCCTCTCTCTGTCACAAACACACACCCCTCACTGATAGAGGGAGTGCATAAGGCAAACAAAAAGACAAAAATGAGGAAACTGAATATGTGTTCTTGACGAGTGTATTGTTTGGACTCTGCACTCGTGGTTCAGAACCCTTGACATCAAAAGGCCAAGAGAGCAGAGGAAGAGAGGGGAAGGAAAAGAGAAGCGGGCACAGCTTTTGTCTCCAGTCTGGAGAGCTCATTCCCTAATGAGTCCAGCTTTGTTCCCGGGATGTGTGTGTGTGTGTGTGTGTGTGTGTGTCATTTCATTACATATTGAGGGATCATTTTACTGCCCTTACTGGGACCAGTAGCTCACAGAAGAGACAAGTGTTCCTGAGCTGGAAGCACCAGCATGATAGAGCGGAACAAGTCAGGACGCCATACAGTTCATCAATAAACGTAACACTGACGGACGTTAGCGACGTTAGCATCTTTGTGGTCCATGTTAGGTTGTTGGGTTCATCTGTCACATGTGAAATGTACTGTGGACTATCCTTAATTTACTCCCCGAGCCGTTCCCACCGTGAAAGACCGCTCTGATCCCAGTTTGACAGTGACGTGTCAGTGTGATCGTGCTCATTATCGTTGTGAGCGCTGATGCTGACAGGTCAATAACCGCCCCGGCTCTGCTCACCGTCTAATTCCGTGGCTGAAAATCTGACAATTCAACAACAGAAAGCCCCAAAATAATACTAAAAAAAATCACACTGGAGAGACGCAGATGAGTGTGGTGCATCTGGGGGGGGTGTTTACCGATGAGACTATCTTTAATTGAATTGTTCCGACAGTTTTGATGAATAATTATCACTGGAAGTGGGAGGAAGTAGTAAAGATGACTAAGGCCAGTCAGCATCCGCACACGTGCACTTTGCAGGCTGATCACCAGCCATCAGGGAATGAAGTCCTGCTGGAGAATTTCACCCCAGATCTCTACAGGACGCTGCAGCGAGACAAAATGGCGGCGACGCAGCAACAAGTGTTTGTTGCACTGAACACCAACAGCCTCGGCAAAAAGATGAGTAAAAGAACGGTGAAAGAGTTCAGGCTTCAGACGCTGACACAAAACGACATGTCACTGATTTGATTAAGGTGCAAGTTTCCTGCAGGAGACTGAAGAATCACTTGCATAAGTCTGTATATTCAGCAGAAAAAAAAACTCTAGAAACTTCAGGGGTGAAGAAAAACTAGTATGACTAAGAACAAAACAGCCAAAGCATGAAGCGTATCTCTGGTACTGGCACAGACCGTGGCGTTATCTGGCACAGGCAGGCTGCCAAAGCCAGCCTTTTAAAGGGAGCTGATTGCTAATTAGCCACAGCTGGTTCAGGTGCTTCACTTTGCTGGACAGGTGAGCCTAACTAGAGGAAGGGAGAGAACAAAAACAAGGCACCGGATTCACAGGAATGCCAGGACCATGGGAGGGTTACTGACCTGTTTCCAGTTCTTTCTCCAAACTATGCATTTTAAACATCAGCCCCAGAGGAGACTGTGCCCTTAACATGACCCGACCTTTTCCTGGCCGATTCTGTGGAAATTATAGCGGAAAATAAATCCGATCCGTTTGGAACGGAATCACACCGGTTCGATGTTCCGTCTGCATCAAGCGTGTCAGAGCCGCGGCGACGGTTACCTGCAACAACGTGCTGATTATGCAAATCAGGCCGCTGCGCTGTGGGATTTGAAGAGGTTCTTTGTGCTTCCCCTCTTCAGAGGAGAGAGCGGGGTGGTGGCGGTGGGCCGGGTAGGTGTCAGAGGTAACTGAAGAGGGGCTTTAATGATGAGGGAGCCAGCCTGCCTCCATGGCTTGTGTGCAGAAAGGAGGGATCTCTTCATCCAGCAGTGCAGGAGAGCGTCCGCATTGTTCAAAATGGACTTTATCAAAGCCGCTTCTGCTGTGACATCTCCCTGTTTACTGATAACCTGTCTAATGAACCAAAGCAACACAGTTGACACGTTTTCAGGCAAAGGATGAGAAGCAGGTTAAGAAAAACAAGCAAACTAAATAATCTAAAGATAAGAAAGAACGACCATAGCGGAAGGAAAGTATAGGAGCAGTGAAGTATGTGTGAGTTGGTATTTGTGTGTGTGTGTGTGTGTGTGTGTGTGTGTGTGTGTGTGTGTGTCATAGAGGTGTGGTTTGTCCCTGTGACACTTTTACCCGCACTTCCTCAGCCAAGCCCTGCAGGCAGGAGCTGGCACTGATCTCGACATCGTCTTATCATCCCTAAGTAAATAGCGCTAGCCGTAAAACATTTCCCCAAACATTTGCTGATACATCACTTCACACCTGTCTTAACGGGACCAGAAATGTATCATTTAAGCTCACGAAACGCAATCAGAGAGTTTCATTGCACTTGTTCGGGATCCGAGCGCGTGTTCGTCGGCCGATGGGGAGCATCCGTGATGCTGCCGCTTCAAGTCGAAAGCGACAGCGATCTGTGTTTATCAATACATAAACCAGTTTAAACATCTTCGACAAGCTCTTTGCACGCCATCTATGTGTGCTCTGCTGTTCCGCCTCTGGCGTCAGTTGGAAAGAGACAAGAGTGGTAAACTCCCCCAAGGTGCTCCTGTCAAAAAGGGAGAAGAAAAAGAGCGAGAGAAGAAGAAAATAAGGGAACAAAAGAACGGCACAGGGGAACAAGAGAAGGGTTCTTGGCTGCCAATGCCCTGGGGAGGAAGGTGGGGTTTGACGTGTTAAAACTTGTTTGCTAACTGAAGGTTTTGTGTGAAGTGATTCTGTGTCACGAGAATTGCAACGTTCAAACGCTGTCGGCGCTCGCAGGGCAGCTGATTTTGGTCTGGGGTGTCTGTCCTCTGTCATGCTCCATTACACCCCCTCCCCACTGCCACAGGAGCCTGGGCTTCTCAGTGGGGGGTGGGCAGGACAAACATGCCCCTGTAACAGCATGCTATTAAACAAGTCCCTCCATAATTATGTGGACTTAAGTGTTTCTGCAAATATTGGAATGCGTTTCGGGACGTTGCTGCCTTCTTTGTGGAGAGTGGGAACAGCTTCTGTAATTACCCAAGTTTTACACGGTTAATAGGTGAGACACACACCAGAATCATGGTTAAATCCTCTGGTTAGTTTAAGCGTGTTCACAGACAGTGCACGGACGTTAATATGAAGTCACGGATTCTTGTGGATTGTTCATCACGCAGTTGTCGTCCAGGTCAACGTTTGTCCCTCGCTCGTAAACGTCTCTCGTCTGAGGCTAACTGTCGGACAGGTCGCCACCGGTGCTGTTTTTAGTCACTTTGTTCTGCCCTGTTTATTTCAGCAGCTGCTCTGAGGTCTGTTTTATTGTGATTTCGCAGCAACTTGTGGCGAGCGCCTATAAAAACTGAACAACACTGCGGGGGTTTGGAAAGAACAGGCCTCAATCCGATAACCTTGCACAAAGGCAGCACTATGCAGCTAATGCAGCACGCACACACACACACACACACACACACACACACACACACACACACACACACACACACACACACACACACCTTGATGCATTCCTAGCTGTCAGTGACAGATTCTGTGCATACCTCTGCAGTAACTGACACACAAACACACACACGAGTGTGTGAAAGCCACCTGTGGCAGTTCGGCACGGAAGGGTTGAGACCCAGGAATAACTCACAGCGTGGGACAAAACTCAGAAGTGTGTCAGCTGACTTGCCCCCCCCAGAGTTCCTCGTCTTTTTCAGCTGGATCTATTTTGGAGGCATCCGAGAGAAGTCAAAGGTCGCGTTGATATTGTTTCTGCTTTCAAGAAAAGAAAATATCGTGATCCTCGTTGACCTTGTCTGCTTTGACCTTGTCTGGATCCTGAACGCTGGTTTTCAACTGGGATCCCAACCGAGGTGTATAAATGATAATAACATTTGTTATAATAAATGAAATGTCGTGCCCGTAGATCTTTATCGCTGTCTTAACATCGCCGTGGAGATCTGCCTGCAGTGTCTGACAAACACAACCCTCGCTCTCCAAACACACCCCTAATCATGTGTACAAAGTCATAAACCGGGTGGTATCGATTGAGTTGAGTGCTGCGGGTTTGGCTTCCGGCTGAATTCAACATGCTGTGTGAATATTTTCTGTTATGAAACCTCAAACCGGATGCAGAATGCACACAAGTTTGCACGAATTCGTGTTTGAGGACACGGAGGGATTTGTGCTCCAATGCGGCGGCGATTCACGGTGGCGGGAGATTGTTGTCTGATGTTGGGAGAGCATCGCAGGGGCCACGGAGGACGATGGGACAGGAAGGGTCAGGAAACGATAAAAAGGTGGATTGCATGAGTGTTCGAGATGCAAGTTACCGCATGAAAGCCGGCCCATAATCTCACTGCGGGTACCGGTGGATACCTCAGGGCACACACTAGAAGTCAGCCGCAGCGTTGGATCGGTCTGAAGGGATCTGACGGAGAACATACCTGAGCGTACCTGGATCCATGTGTGAATACAGCAGTAATAGCTGGTGGAGATCCGATCTCTGC
Organism: Arothron firmamentum; assembly: GCA_016586285.1. NCBI lineage: Eukaryota > Metazoa > Chordata > Actinopteri > Tetraodontiformes > Tetraodontidae > Arothron > Arothron firmamentum. The sequence goes on from BJFM01002593.1 coordinate 14,695, forward strand.
AGAGGTGAAGGTGTCAGAGAGCCTCTGGCAGCGCAGCTCTGCATCCAGCGGGGTTAAACTAGCCAACCGGCGCCTGAAGGAGGCGGCGCGTTTGACTCCGCCGTGCCCTCGTCCCACGTGCCTGACCTGTGTAAGCGTGCTGGAAACAGACGTCCAGGGTGGACAGAGAGGCTGAAGAAGACCTCAGTGAATCAGGATTTCTTCTTCTCACTCGGACCTGAGGGACTTTTCGGGTGTTGGACCAGGGCAGACAGGTGGTTTTCTTCAAAACTACGGGATGCAGCCTGGAAGAGTTGGAGGAGGTCAGGTGGGTTGCTGGCGGTGCTGGTGGTGCTGGTGGTGGGGTGCTCTAATCTTTGCTATCCTATCTGCAGAATAGTGGCGCGCCGCTTTTTTTCTGTGTTCCTGAGTTGGTCGGCACATTCCGCTGGCATTGTTATCCGGCCTGTTTCCTGCGGCCGGTGGCTTTTGTCAGCCTCACCCCCATTGTTGGAACTTCCTTTGTTCCTTGGCTCTAACAATGGCTTTTTTTCTGCCTCTTAATATATATGTGCACTTTCTGCCCTTGTGTGTTCTGTTTGTTTTGTTCTGCTGTCTGCTGTGTTTTTCTTTCCTCCTGCTGCAGAGCTGGAAAACAGCCCAAGCTCAGCCTCAGTGCGGCTCCCTCTCTTACTCCACCTGTCCTCTCTGTCCCTCTCTTTCTCTCCATTCATTTGTCTGCCACCATTCACAGCCACGCTGTTACGGACCTTGGGTCATATATAGTTGGCCGTGCTCCTGATGCCTGTGTTCTCCTTCCCTGAGTGATGTTGTGAGCGTGTGTGTGTGTGTGTTCTTGTATTTGCTACATACTGAGTACCTAAATCTGCATTCTACCAGCAAAGTGAGGACATTTTGCCTTGTCCTAACAACTTCAAAGGCCTGTGTGAGCAATAAGACTTGATTTTAAGGTCGGGGTTAAGTTGGGTTTAGGTTAGGGTCAGGCTCAGGGTCAGGAGGTGAGTTGTGATGGTTAGAGTTTGGGTAAGCAGCTGGATAATGCATTATGCCTATTAAAGTCCCCACAAAGAAGTACAAGGATGTGTACACACACACACACACACACACACACACACACACACACACACACACACACACTCACACACACACACACCTTGACTGACATGTTACTTTGTTGTTGTAGGGTGAGGGTTGGCAGCTAGCGTGGCCTTTATGACTCAAATATCATGGTTTTTTTTTTTTTTAAACTTCCATGGTTGCTTATTGCAGACATGTTTCATGATTCAACTGTCATGTTGTTTTTATTATCATATTTTACTAGGAATACTGTGACTGCGGCCCTTCCGGGAAACACTCGTCTTTTCCTTTTTTTTTATGTGAAAATTCTTCTAAATTCTTAAATTCTTAAATTCTTAAATACACAGCTCTGGGTTTACGACGGCTGTGCAACATTGATTAGAATAGAGAATTGGAATGCCTGAACACATTTGTTTGTTGAAGTGACACATAAAGAGGAGGAGTTAAGCTGAACTTTTATTAGCTATTGTGATTTTCCCTGTTTGATTACCTGTTTTCTTTTTCTGGCTATGACCAAGAGTAACAGCTTATGAAGGTTTGATCAACCTTTGATGGCAACCATGACTCTAAAGTGACACATAAGACCTCCTTAGCTGGATGGGTCTCCTCCTAACGGCCAAAATCTCACATATAGTCCTCTCTAGGTCAAAGGTAAGAGCAGATTTGGATAAACAGTCCTTGTCCCCAGAACTTTCCAGTCATCCAAATTTCGCGCAAAGTAGAATAACGAGTCTGTACCAGTTGATATCATTTACCATGTCGACAAGCGTGGCAAGTGTCCAAATCTCGCCACACCCAAAAGACACCTATTTTTATGTGCTGTTTGTCTTTCAACAGAATGGTTGAGCCCAGCCCTTCAGCACTACACCTCATCTCTGGAGGGGATGTCAGCATGGCAGGCGTTGGTGTCAAAGTAGAGCCAGAGGAGTCTTGCAGAGGACGAGGACTCACCACCAGCATGGAAACTCTGAAGGCGTCTCCCTCACGTGACTGGTCAGGGAGTCATCCGCTGGAGGTCCGCCAGTTGACGCCGCCGCTCTCCTGTTCTCCTTCGGTACGGTGCAACGGGGCGAGCAAGGTTGCAGCAACTGGCGAAAACTGCCAGTGTTGCTTGAAGGGTTTGTCTTTGTCCCGACAGGATGGATCTCCAGGTAAAGAGCTGCCCCACAGGCAGAGCCCCTCAGGAAAGAAGGACCTTTCCATAGATCGAGCAGAAGGACAATCCAACCTTAAGGAAGGTCTGTGGAAGCACTCATGATGTCTGACTTGGATGTGTGTGTGTGTGGGGGGGGGGGGGCGCGTTTTGCCGCTGATCGGTCAAAGCGATGCAGGCTGCTGAAAATCGATATCTTAAAGTGGCATTTGTCCCGGGGAGCAAGGGTGTTTTTTCCCTTTTTTGTCTCCTTCTGTTTGTGGCAGAGTGAAACGCTGCTTCTCAGACGCTCCCTGCGTCTCCTGTCTTTCACCAGCTTGTATTCATCTCTGTAAAGTTTTTTGTCCCTGGTGCTCTCTGAAAACTTGACCCTGGATTGTTCTCTGTCCAAATATTGATCCGCTCAAACACTCAAAACTTCTTCCAGACGCACAAACAACCTTTGCCCTTCGACACCTCAGACATCTTCCTCAATCAATACCGTCAGGGAAGCGGTGGAGAGTCTGAGACTGTCGCTCGGTGTCTGATGGGTTTTATTTGCAGAAAGCGTTCTTCGGTGCCTCTGAGTGCAGAGCTGTGCTCTTCTGCTGAGTACCTGTTGTGTCCTTTTGCCAGTCATTCCCACTATCGAGAAGTTGCTGAATGCTGACTGGAAGGAGAAACTTCTGGATAAAAGCACAGTGGTTGCCGGACAACTGAAAGGTCAGCTTCTGCACACCATCAACGGCGTGCTACCGTTTACATTCCATTCTGGAGATGCAACTTGCCGTCGGCCATATTAATCAGTCTGCAGTTTTTTGAGACCGTATTATAACATTTTCTGTGTAATAACTGATAGCCCCTCTCATGTGCTACTGATCATGGCTCTGCTGGGTACTCAAACTGTTTTTGCTCCCTGACTTTCAGGTACCCCAGAGTCTCTGGCTGAGAAAGAGCTGCAGTTGGTGATGATGATCAACCAGCTGAGTGGTCTGAGGGAGCAGCTGCTCGGAGCCCACTCCGAGCAGAGGAACATGGCCGCTTTGCTGCTGGAGAAGCAGCAGCAGCAGATGGAGCTGGCTCGACAACAGCAGGAGCAGGTACCCTTCAGGAGCCGTGCACCGAGCATCGCTTAATCTGGATAAAGACACGAGCGTGTAATAAGCAATGTTTGCTCAGTCAGTGAGGCTCAGATCAAAGTTAGTGATAACAAACAGGAACATGTGAACACGTGCCTTTTGTGTCTCAGATTGCCAAACAGCAGCAACAGCTGATCCAGCAGCAGCACAAAATCAACATGCTTCAGCAGCAGATCCAGGTCAGCTTCCATCACGAACGCTCGCGGACACGCCTGCCGCACACGCGCCACACGTCCCCTCTCAGATGGTGTTGTCCTGTGTTGTCTCAGCAGGTGAACATGCCCTACGTGATGATCCCCGCCTTCCACCCCAACGCGCAACCCCTCCCAGTAACCTCTGAACCGCAGATGACACTGCCGCTGCAGCCCATCCCCTGCAAACCAGGTGAAAACACTGATGCGTTGAGACCTTTGCTATGACCCTGGAACCTCTGGGTGGATTTCCTCCAGAGCTCAGAGACAGGATTGTGGGGAGGCATAGGTCTGAGTAAACGTTCCTGCTGCACTGAGGGCTCCCAGGAGCACAGTGGCCCCCTCCCTGGGTGTCCAGAGTTCCAGTAGGTCAAACATCACTGCAGCGCTCTATCCCAAGTATCCCAATTAGATGCTTCCTCAGTAAAACACACCTGAAAGCACCTAAAGGTCTCTCAGGCTGTGAGAAACTTTGAATCCGGGTGACGGGTCTGAAAAGGTTCTGACTGGGCCGTATGTGACCAGCAGCGTCTCAGCTTTGGTGTTCACAGGACTTGCTGGGCTGCTAAAAGAGAAAAGCCCTTGGGGCTGCGAATTTCATTTAAAATCGTATTCAAGCCTATAATCTCCCTTTTTATCAGACAAAGCTTCTGTTCATTTCGGGACCAAAACAAGCCAATCTATTCAGTTTCTTCAGCTGCCATTTTGAAACATCTCCATGAGCACTTCAAACCATTGTCTGGTTTTGAGCAATAGACGGACTTAAGATGAACAGTAGCATTGATGAACCCTTTCATGGACTTTGGGTGCTTGCACAGTTAATGTGCAACAGGAGGTTCGGCTTAGAAAGCTGCAGCCTTGTTCAGCCTCGCTTCGCTGTGCTCGCGGGTCACCTTGTGTTCTCTGCCTTTCAAACCTAACAGACACAAGGCCACTCTTTATGACATTGTAGGCGGCCTGTACGGATAACCATTCACTTGCGTTCTTTATTTCAAGAAATATTTGTAGCTCTCTGAGTGCTTCAAAATGTTTTGGCTGATGAAAGCCGAAAAATGTATAAGACCGTTCAACCTTGTGAAGAAAGGTCAGACGAAAGTTTGAAGTTTTCTTTTCTTTGATGATGTTGGAGGAATATTTCTGTTGCAATTCATTTTGGTTGCGTCTTCTGCTAGTTTGATCGTGTATTTTCAACACTGTGGCCCATCCATGGCTGACAGTGGGAGCGATGCTGATGCTGCTCTGGATAGAGGCTTCGCATCACAATACGATAGCAAAGACCCTCAGATGTTGAGGAGTTTGGGTTTACGGGACGTTACTGCAACAACCTAAGCTTTTTAACATACAGAGGAGCCACGCCGGTCATCGTATACCTTTTTCCGCCCTTCCCAGCCGTGGACTACTCCATGCAGCTGCTGCAGAACACTCATCCCACCGCTGTCAAGAGGACCTGCGGCACCTTCCGACAGGTACGTCTTCTGTCCGTTAGAATAGATAACACAAACAATGGAGGCTTCTGAGCGATCAGCCTGTGTGGTCCACAGCAGGCGGGCGCGGCTCTGTTTGTCTGTTAACAGTAACGCGGGGCTCGCTCTTTCTTTTGAGCCAGCGAAGGGAAACAACCTGATTTAACAAAAGAAAACAGAGAATGACAAGAAGACAAAAGGCTCAAACACTGCTAAGGTGTGGCAGATGTGCATGGACTTGCCAAGCCTCTCTGCATAACTGGAATAGATGCACACCCTTGTCCTCTGCTAAGCCGGAATGTGTGCGTACACATGGCCCCACCCCGGCTAATCTGTTGTCGCTGTGTGTTTAGGAAGCCAGTCAGCCCTTGAATCTGACCTCCAAGCCAAAGGGGATGGATGGGATGTCGAAGGCGCAAAGTCCACAAAGCCTGGAGATGGGCAACCTGGCCCTGCAAGGAGCCTACAGGTCCAGAGACCTCCACAGAGAAGTGTCCCACAGCCCGCCACGGTCTGCCCTCGGTGGGTACAGTCATGCCAAAACGTTAAACTCCATCCAGAATCCTCTGAAATGAACTACTCATGACATTAATGTCAGCCGCCTCTGACGTGTGTTGACGGGGAGATTCGAGGCGTTGGGCTTCTCTGTTGTTCCCTTATCATCTGGTCCTCATTTTCTTTCAATCTTCCCCTGGGGTCTTGTCTCCAGGTTTCCTTGGAGACGGTGATGTGGTCACCCAGGCCATCCACGATGCCAAGCTGCTCCTGAGGAGCCACAGTACTGGAGGGAGAGAGAGGGAGAGAGAAAAGGACCGAGACGGAGGTGGAAAGACGGTGAGCTGGTGTTCCCAACACGCTGCGCTTACTGACACGGTCAGATATCCTCACAGTCACACAATCATCTTTTGTTGGCCCACAACAGGTACATTTGAATGCAAAGTATGACGCGAAGCGTCATCAACAATAATGCTTTTGTCTGTTCACGTCTTTGTTTATTTTTCCGCTTCTAATGAACCGTTCTGTTTCCTCAGCTGCGCCGTTGTTCGTGTTTCTTACACCCATAGAAGGTTGTTTTGTAGGCTTCGTGTTTTCGTCGCTCTACGGCTCGTTCACAAGCTGTGGTGGAACGAACGGCATGAGTGGGGGAGCTTTTACAGATCTGCTTCCCATAGCCGACTAACCGCTATATTTGTTCTGAGTTAGACCTCCCCGCCAGTGTAAAGACTTGCTACATTATATGCCAGAGCTAGAATTGCAGAGAGGCGCTCGTTCCAGCTGCTTTACGCTCCATCTCACCCCGTCTCAGTCTGAGCTCGCTGGACACACACCCCTGGCCTGTTGGTCACCCCCACAAATTCTGTAGCCAGGCTTGTCACCATCAATAAAAGCTTACTTTTCCACCTTCGCTGCTGGTTTTGGACTCTTCGAGGTGTCTGAAGCTTTTCTCTCAGCAGCTGTTGCAGCCTCACAATAGCACAAAGGTCTCTGAACCACCTGCTCTCCCCTCTTTGTCCACTGAAATACTGTAGTCTGCGGCGCTCCTCCGTTATCTTTCACCGTCTCACCTCTGCCGCCGCGTTCGCACGCCGCTGCCCTATTTTGGTGATCCGACTTTGTGGCTGCATTCCCGTCTCTGCCTTTTCTCCTTCACCTTCCCTCCGTCAAACAATAAACACCCTTCTATCTCCCACGCGGCATTGTAATTTCCTTTCTTTGCATTTATAGCTCAGCATTTAAATGGCAGCTGATGGGACGAGCGTGCCGTTTCTTTACCTTAAATAGCGCTGCTGGTGCACACGTGCGCCTCCAACATGGGCCTTGAATACTGTTGGTCACCTTTTAAACTCTGGGCCAAATTCAGATTCTGCCTTTGTGCTCCGGATGCGTGCGCTTATGGGTCTCCTCTGTTTTTCTGCACGCAGGACTATAAAGAGCCTCCGCGCAGCGAAAGAATGTCTCACTCGGAGCGAGCTGACGACAGAAGCGACTTACAGTCCACCGAGGCCCACATCAGCAGCGACTCTGAGGGTAACCGTGGCCCCAAAAACGCTCTTTTCCTTCATTCATCTTGCTATTTTTCCTCATTTCTGTGCTGTTATTGTCTTTTCTTTAGTAATGGGGTATGTCCTGTGTTAGTGACAGTGTCTCTCATGCGCAGGCACCATTCCCGTTTCTGCCCCCGGCAGCTACACGGGGCCCCGGCCCTCGCCCTCGTCAGGCCACATAAAGAGACCCATGAATGCCTTCATGGTATGGGCCAAGGATGAGCGCAGGAGGATCCTGCAGGCTTTCCCTGACATGCACAACTCCTCCATCAGCAAGATCCTGGGTAGGGATGGGTTTCACTCTGTCACTATTCTCAGACATAGCTTGGCACGTGGGAGGGCCCGGACAGCCACCTGCTACATACATTCACGCACACACACACACACACCCACACAAACTGTAAAATTTACCCTCAGTTCTTTCCATGAGAACTGTTGGGAGCAGAATATACAGACACAGAATATATCACCTACAGATAATATATCGATCTGACATCATCGTCAGTTTCTATTTTCCAATTATAGATTTTAATTTCAAATTCAGTGAAATGAAAACATGCGTCTTGATTGAAGACTCCCGCCTTCGCTCTGTCTTCCCGGTCTCGTCCTCAGGCTCCAGGTGGAAGGGCATGTCCAACCAGGAGAAGCAGCCGTACTATGAGGAGCAGGCCCGGCTGAGCAGGCAGCACCTGGAGCGCTACCCTGACTACAAATACAAGCCCCGACCCAAACGGACCTGCATTGTGGAGGGACGAAGGCTGAGAGTGGGCGAGTACAAGGCCATGATGAAGAGCCGGCGGCAGGAGCAGAGAGCGACCTACACACACAGGTACACACCGACACACACACACACACATAGAAAGCATACATACGCATGGCCGTCAGCTAGTTTCAGTCCCTCAGCATTGCTTTTGCAGCTGGAGCAGCTCAGTTGAACTGTTTTATTCTCTTTCTTCTTCATCTTATAAATATAATAAGTGTATTATAAGTGCTTGACAATCACAA
>BJFM01002593.1:22783-32995 GCA_016586285.1 Arothron firmamentum
CCCCCCCCAACCCTAATCCCAGTAGCAGGTACTGGTCCTATACTGGTCATACAGCAGAACTTAACAAGCAGAATTTAATCGGTGGCTTCAGGATCATCAGAAAATTGACATTTTTCTTGTGCTCTACATTTGTCCTTCCAGTCAAACGGAACCACAGCAGCTCCATTACTCCAGCAGCGACAGCCAGTATCCAGGCGGCGGTGGTGGTGGTGGCAGCTCGGTGTCGGTGGCAGCTGTCCCCTTTCACCCGGCCCTGCTGGAGCATTATCTGCCACAGGTACCGCCCCCGTCACACCGAGCGGAGGGCCAAACCACGCCTGCATCCCTGCCCAGAGAGAGAGACAGGGAGAGGGACAGGGACAGGGAGCGCGTGCCATACAGCGAGGAGGAGAGCGACGGTGGAGACAGGAGCGAGGGCGAACTGGTGCTCCTCACAGACTGAAGGGGGAGGCGAGGGATGGAGAGGGGAGGAAACCTGCGCGTTGGGGGAGAGAAATAACAGGATAAACTGGGGAGTTGGCTCTGAATGGGGGGGAAAGATGTAGTCATATTTGTTCCCTGAAGTTAAACACACACGCACACACACACACACACACACGCACACAGTTGAAGCGCTTATCTTACTCATTTCCCCTTACAGACATTGCATTACCATTTTTTTAGAATCCAGATGTTGTGATGCAGTAAGTTTTGTTGTTTCAAGCGTGAATCTTGTTTTTTGTTACGTTTGAGTTGAACTTCTGACGGAGCTGCACGTTAGCTCTGTGCTTCCCCCTGCTGGACGGACAGTGCTACGACACTGTTTTGAATTTTGCAAGCGCTTAAAGTCCGGAGCAGTTTTGAATGTGAGGATTACTGCAAAAAAGATATCAAGACGAGAGGTCAAGCCTCAGAAAGGTTGCTACAGACCTGTAGTAAACGGAACATGATGTCCTGTTGCACCATTTACTAACAAGAGCAATCAGGAACGCTGTGCACTTCAAATGGACGCAAACATGTTTAGAATCTTTCACACTGAAGCAAAAAGGCAGGTTTATGTCTTCACAATCATCTGGTGGAGATTAAAAATCAATATCCCAAGTGAATTTCAATCACAGACCCAATCAGTCCAGTTCAGTCAGGCTGAACCTGCTGCATCTGTGTGGCCATCAGAAGCCCCTCCAGAGCTTCGTTTACCTCAGACTTACGTATTTGCTTCTTTTGTAACCTGTGTTTTGCTTGAATGTTGATTATGTTGTTCAGCATCTGCTTGACGTGTGTGTATCCAGTGTTTGTTTGTTTTTCCAACTGCAGCCTCCTGCAGAGAACATCCATAAATACTCTTTACTGTTGTAAAACGACAATGTCGGGATGTTTCAGGAATGATCCTTTTCTTCTAGACACCATTTTCAGAGGATTTCACTTCACCAGAGCTGGAATTTTTCACGTTTTTAAGCTGTCATCTTACCTCATCTTTCTTTTTTTTCATGCTAGTATCTCCTCGTTGGTTTGCCTCTCTGAAGCGATTCAAATCAATCCTCGACATTGATTTTGTGCGGGAACAGTAGCTGTTTGTTGTTATGTTGGACTTGTGACGTCTCTCTGCTGACCTAGAGCAACTGTTGACGGTGAAAGAGTGAAATCTTAGCACTGAATAAACCACTAGACCCCTACTGAGAACCAAAACTCTGAAGCCCCAAAACAGCCTGATTCTGCTGAGAAAGCAGGGGTTTTTTTTAGTGATAAATCTTTTATCTTTACTTCTGTAAATACCCAAATTCGCTACGGTACTGAAGTTACCCAACAACACAAGACATGAACTGCTGTTGTCATGTCCTGCAGCAGTTTGTCCACGCATTTTAAAAGTTTTTCGGTAGACACGAGGATTGTTATTGGTTAAAAAAAAAAAAAAAAAGGGTTAAAGTTGTTTTAGATTTCATAATTCCTTTGATGGTGACAATCTGGAGCTGGAAGCAGGTTTGGCTTCTGAAGCCAGCCTGGAGTTGAGCTGCAGGGTTTCTGCACAGCCTCTTCAGCCGGCTGGGTGGCTCTCCTCAGCTCAGGGAGAGATTTCAGCGTCTTTCTTCTCAACACTCCCACTGACAACCATTTTCTTTATTACTGCTGGATGACAAAATGGCTGGAAAATCGTTTGGAACTTTCGGTTTGGCCAAAACAATCAGGGTTGTAGAGTAACGGAGGAAAACGTTTCCAATGTCATGCAGAATTGCTGAGTTACCTGTCATCACCCCTGCTGATGTAAATATAAAAGAGACTTTATTTTGTTTATAAGAGCCTGTGTAATTTAAAGGTGTATGTTTCTCTATGTTTTCAGTTTTGTGGGTTTTTTTGTTCCTGAGACAATAAATTGCTTGTGTTAAATGTTTCTTTTAAATTTGTTTCTCAATAGAGAAATGAATCTTAATCTCTTAAATTCACCTGAGGGTAATTTTTATACAATTTAAACTTTAATCATAAAAAAGCCACTCCAAGTGAAGGTTTGCTCCAAGCATAACAACCTGACATCGTTGCATCGCCCCCTGGTGGCTGACTGAAGCCACGTTTACAAAGTTCCAGTTAGTAAAGGTCCCGTGTATGACAAGAATGACAGTATATTTATACATTTTAATGGAAATATTTACAACTTAAGGAATTCTTGCACTCCCACAGTTAAGAATGATCACTGTACAAGCAGCTTTTCACAGTTTTTCTTACAGTATTTACACGCGGCTGTAATTCCACCGGTCGCCATTGCGCGGCGCTGAAAGCATTTATAAAAAGCAGACATCACACAAATATGTTACCTGTACAGTTTTCCAGAAGATAAACTAGCACATTCTAACGCACACAAAAATTAAATCTCAAATAATGTGGGGGGAAAAGGGAAAAAAAGCACTCAATAAGTAAAAATGGCCACCGGTAGAAATAAAAACGTACTTTTGGGTTAAGAAAAGTGTCGAGTTTAATTCATGATGACATTTTAAACCTTTTAGCTATCAGGCCTGAAAACAGTGTAGCATTATACAGTTAACAGTGCAAAACTTTAAAATCAAATATTAATTTATTAACCTAATACTGGAAATTTATTTACTAATCATCTCTAAAATGACCAACGATGTAAAATTTGCTACAAATAATTCAGTTCAGTGCAGATCTTTTATTTTTATGAGGTGTTGGCTTTCTACTGAGAAGAACCTACCTTCAGTTCCCTGAAATATTCTTTAAACACACTTAAATATTTGGTAAACTTAATTGAAAAAACTAATAATTCCATGTCTCACAGTGGTAAAGTAGAGAGAAGCTGCAGTGCTAATTTTATAACCGATACAAAGCCAACTAAAAGCACTCCTCGCTAATGGTCCTCACTGGACCCATCAACAGGATTTACTCTACATGCGCTGATCTTTTCTGGGGGGGCTGCTGCTAACGTAAATTATTAAACCCGTCAGTTGCATGAAAGCCACATTGGCGGTTGGAGCTCAATGTCGCCCCCTGTTGGCTCAAAGGGGTAAATATGCGCGCGTGTGCGTTCATGCACAAGACATTAACCTTTTAAAATTACTGTTAGAGCAAAAATGTCAAAGATGTAAACAGAAAAAACTAAATACCATCAAATGGTTATTTGTGGCCAGTTAAAGACTTTTGATGTGACTCAGATATAGGTTACAGTCTGAGGCTGTGAGCAGCCATTTCTTTTAACGTGAGCTGATGGGCAGGTGGTGCTGCTGGAGCAGGATGGTATCTATGATGGTAAAATGAGGAGAGAGTACACACAAGCTGGCAAGTGGGAGGGTAAGGTTGCCCAAGGTTGAGATTTTCCAAAGGAGCGCGAAAAGGTTCAATGGAAAGTTGGACAGGGCAAATCCGTGTAACCATAAAAGTCCAAAAGTTTGAAAAAATGTGAGGAATGAAATGACAAAAGCTGACACTGACAAAGAGAGAGGAGAGAGAGAGAGAGAGAGAGAGAGAGAGAGAGAAAAGGATGGATGCTCAGGTGACTTCAGGGAAGTGCAATCACAAAGTGGAGCAGCGAGTAACACATCTTAGCACCAAAGATGGGAAAAAAGAGAAAAGGTCACCAAGATAAGAGCCTAAAACTGCAGAAGTGAGGTTGAACGATCCCAACACGCACCGAAGACACACTGACAAAAGCACCTGATGACTCCCAATTCAGATGATTCCGTACAACAGGACGGTCAGCTTCAGATTAAAACGCTGTCCCCTTTAAACTGACCTTTAATCCCAGCTGCCAGCGTACAGTTAGTGGTGTGGGGTTATTCCTGAGAGCTGTGCTAACCGCACTTCTCAGCTGTGAGACTCGACGATTCAAAATAAATTAAGAACATTCACACACCTAAAACATCATACGAGGTCTGGGGCAGACATCAGGTCCAGTTGGAGGAATGACTGCAGCTGCGCCTGTTTCTGGGATTGTGGGTCCTCATTCTGGGATCTGCAAGGCCATCACTGCCGGTTTGGTTATGAAGTATCTGTTAAAACGCAGCACAGCGTACCTGAAAAACCACAGAGGAGAAGTTAGGAACGGAGACAAGCTGCCACTGGCCACAACTGTGCACATAATTATCCAGATCTTCAAGAGTATAAACACTAAAATCTCATTATGACAAAAGAGATATAAAAAACCCAGATAAAGGAGATAAAACAGTGAATTCTAGTTAGTTCAGAAAACGTTCAGAATGGAGTCAACATCAGGGGGCTGGACAGTCCCACGTTCTCATCACCTACTGTTACACCACGCTGGCAGTCCGACCATCTGGAATATCATGTTCAAGGTCACCTCTCACACACACACACACACACACGCATATCATTAGCAGACACACACACCGACTCACCCCAGGAAGTCAAAGTCAATTTTGGAGTATTTGGCCTGGATGAGAGCCCAAAAGCCCCAAAAGAAGTGTGAAGCCTACAGAGACACAAAACCAACAGACACCGTGAGTGTGTGACTGTTACTGTAAAGTGTGTGTGTGTGTGTGTGTGTGTGAATCTTTGCTCACCAGAGCAAACTTGTTGACTTGCACGTAGAGCGTCTGCAGCTCTCTGGGGCTGACCTCCTCCGTCTTCTTGGTGAACATCTTGTACGCCTGCAGATAAACGTGGAGCCAGTCCATCTGCATCTCACGGCTGGGGTAGAGAACGTAGTCCGGCTCGGCCATTCCTGATCACACGCGGTTCCCATGAGTTCTCCAGCCAAGGACAACAGCCAGTCACAGTGTGCTTCAACAAACCTGCAAATTCATTGAAGTGGTTGCCGATGTCGAAGGCCTGGTAGTTGTAGCTGGAATATTCGTAGTCTATGAAGCGGACGTGGCCTGAGAGACAACAAGTTACAGTTTTATCTCCTCCAGCCGATCAGAGGTGACCTCTGGGTCTTAGCAGGGACATTCCTGGAGTAAACCATTAAAACCATCAGCTCTGCTATGTGAAACTCACTGGTTCTTACCTTCCTTGCTGTTGTGGATGATGTTCTTGCACAGCAGGTCGTTGTGGCAGAGCACCACAGGGGAACCCAGCGTGGAGAGATGCTCCTTCATCCACACCATCTCCTGCTCCAGCACCGCCTTGCTCGGGACCTCCTGCTGGATTCTGGACCGTCGGCAATAAAAGAGAAAGACGAGGAGATGAACAAACACTTCTATTATTCTTAGTCTTGGTGTGAAGAACATCAAATATCACTGATACCAATCATAACAAACAGGGAACAGAGATGAGGCGGAAACACCTGAGCTCAACATGTTGTGACAGCTCGCAGGCTCCGTGGGGCATCTGCATGTGGTTCCCATGGAGACAGTTACACGGAAACAAGCTGCGCGGACTCTGGTGGCGCAGCACAGTCAGTGCGTTCATGAAGATGGAGTCGAATTACAACACGCCTGCGTGTGCACACCTCAGCCAGAACCAGATGGGCCTGAGCGCTCGACACGCTGCAGAGGTTCTGAGCCAGGGGACCGATGATGAAACAGGAAATGGCTTCATTTGCTACAGAAGACATAGCGAGGCTCGATTGTCGAGTTACGCTTCTGAAGCCCACTGAGGAATTATCGGCAGCGTCATTAAATATTTAGTTGTTTCCATCCTGGCCAAAGGTGGGAGGATGACTGAGCATTTATTTATCTGATCTGTAGAGAATCTTGGTCACGTGATCATCATCAGCACGTGTCAAATGTAGATAACAATAGGACTCTGAACTAGTGTGTTAGCCAGCCAGTGTGCAGGGACCCTTACGCTAATTGTAATGGGATTATGGGGTTTAATCCAGTCAGGCTGATTAGATGAGAGAGCAGAGAGGGAGGTGCATAAACACACCCCCTCCTTGGAGATTTCTCCTTAGCTGGCTCCGTCTCCATGACTTTCTCGACTCTTCAACCTTCTACAGCAAACAAACGACGCTCGGAGAGACGGCCAGCATTTCCCCGACATGTTTAGTCAAACAACTAGAACCTGGTGCAGTTGGTCTCTGACCACTCTGCAACATTTCTGTTACCAAGGAAGCCAGCTCAGTGACCTGACCCAGCAAGCTGAGCAAACATCTCCTGCCTCGCTGCATGCCTCAGACTCCATAATCCACTCAGCTATTACAGTTGCTGTTATATAAACCAAATGCTCCACAGAATCGAACAGCAACCAGAACTTGGACATGCAAAGCTGGTCAGATAATGAGACGGTTCATCTCTGAGAGGCTGAATTCTTGGTAGAAAATCAGTTCCAGGTATTTCTACACGTTTACCTCAGGACTACGGTGGGCCTGGTTAAACCCACAGACCAGCAGAACCTCACCTGGTGTTCGACGCCTGGTCAGTGAACTCCGTGGCCACCAGGGAAAAGTACTTCCGCATCCTGAGCCACAGGTCGGGTTTGGGGATGCAGCCGTTGTGCGCGTGGATGGCGTGAATACGGGCCATCTCCCTGGCGATCAGTCTGCGAAGAAACATGAAAAAAAAACAACCTTAATGCACGAGGCTGAATGGAGG
Source organism: Arothron firmamentum (assembly GCA_016586285.1). NCBI lineage: Eukaryota > Metazoa > Chordata > Actinopteri > Tetraodontiformes > Tetraodontidae > Arothron > Arothron firmamentum. The sequence goes on from BJFM01002593.1 coordinate 29,758, forward strand.
CCTTCAGCGGGGAAAGAAAGGTTGTCTTTCTACACGCAGCATGAAAAGTCCACCATGTTGGAGCACATCTCCACCCAACCTGAGTATCGTAGGGTCCCGGACATCCTGCGTCCCCAGAGCTTCCCCGTGAATAAACTCATAGCAGATACCATTCTGAAAGGAGCAGTAGAGACGAGGAGCACAGCCGTTAGCGTGGAGAACCTACACAAGACGAAGAGGGAAGAACATAAAACGCTGAGCATGAGCCAGGGAAAGCGCTCAGGAATCTGATTTACTGCATTTACATCCTGTTTGATTCTTGTCTTTGTTGTACCTGGAAACTTTTGAGCTCGTTGTCTCTGTCCACAATCAGCTCTGTCTTGTTTCCATACACTCGGACAAGGACCACATCTTCAGGACTGTTTTCCAGGTAACAACCGACAAGCTTGTTTGTGGTTCCATCAGTGAAGTACTGGACAAGGAGACGTTGAGGGCATGTGTTTAAACACTGTGACATATAGTGTTGCCCGTTTTCACTTTGAAAACATGTGAGCCAGCTATTTTCAGTCTTCAGCAGAAGATCCACCTGTGTAAATGGCCAGACTGGTCCACCCCACCACAGTAAAACACAATGACAACATACACACGACCCAGACGCTCACTCATAAATATCTGGCATTCCGCACATGGTTGAATACAAAGATTGGAATTGCAAACATCCCCGTTATGAACATACATCCACAAGCATACGCAGCTTTGCGAGCACCGCTGATCCATTCTGCCCCACACACAATACACCGCTAAGACCTGTGATCAATACGTCGACAGACAGTGATAATCTTGGACCCAGACAGGTGTAAACAATTAGCTGTATACTGCCTGACCCTTTTTTTTCTATACGCTGTGGTGTGATGTTGTGGTCGTCCAGCGAGGCGGGATTTCTGTGGTAGGGATGAACCATGGGAAAGGGAAAGTGGACCCTGTTGCTATTGGCTCACTCTGCTGTTTGGAGAACTCGGCGTGTGTGTTCAGAAAAACAGACAGTGTGTATTTGTAGTTTTCCTGACCGAGTGGAAGAAGCTAATCAGGTGGTTCCGTCAAAAATACTGTTGACTCAGCATACTAATTAAATCATGTTTGTACATCAATCGCTCACGTGGGCACATGTGCTGCTGCAACACGATACAGTTTTAGAGAAAAAATACTTTAATTGTGACTAAACAACTGGTCGGTTCAGGTCCAAGACTTAACCTGACGCTGTCGCTCTGGGGGTGTGTATGAGACAGATGCATTCATGTCCCGCTGGTGCAGAGGAGGAAATGATGCTACCATGTCCACCGTCGACTCTACAGTCTGACGTAGCCATGACACATCAGTCACTTGATCCTTTCACAGGGAATAAATGATAGATTTTGTTTCTTCACCAGGTGAGAGTTGAAAATGAGTCAGAAGATGACGGTAACGTCATCTTCTGTGGGATGTTCCTCAATACTGTGAGTGCGTCACTAATTTTATATCACGATTACAGCATCAAAAAATAGCAAAAGATACAGTACTTAAATAAATATATACAGTTTCATATCATTAATAAGCATTAGGATTTGTGAGGCAGGAAATGTTGTGGTCAGTTTGAGATATATACTGTACGAACAAGGACTGATCTCGCTTTATAGAAGGAGGAAAACATTCATAAGACACTGACATCATTCCTGTAAAAGCAACTGCTGCTCACGGGATGAAAACCAGAGTACACATAGAAAACCCACAGAGGCACTGGGAGAACAGTCAAACGCATTAAAGGACCAGAGGTGGAGTCTGCTGGATAATAGATAGACAAATTATGGCTAATCAGCCAGGCGTGCTGTGTGCAAATGTTAAAGTACTGTTTTATATCAGTCTTTATTAAAGGTGTGGCTGCTATATTTACTGACAACAAACCTGCAGGGATTATTTTATGCTTCATGCAGTTTAAATACGGTATTATCATATACTCCTGGTATTATCACATACGGTATTATCACATACTCCTCTTTTTAGCTTCCCTCTTACTGGGTCACTTTCTACAAACTGAACCTTCAAGCTTTTGTGCAGCAAATTACTAGAAAACCCCTGAAGGACCAGTGTAAAGATCAGAGGCCTTAAAAAAGTCCAGCCAGTCCTGGAAGATCTAAGCCTTCTGAGAGGAATTCGATGTATTACCTGCATGACACAGATATAAGCAACCTCAGAGGTTCAAGATTTCAAATTCTAACTCTAACAACCTTGTGTGGTGTCCATTTTTAGTTTATTTGATCATATATATGAATAGATGGTGTCTGCTTTATTACTACCAGCTGTAAAGCAAATTATCTTGAACCTTGTACTAAATTCATAACCTGCCATTGCTGCTCGTCACAACAGGGAGACATTTCATTTTCATATGTTTCTAGCTCGTCTACAGCACCAGGAGCTGCAATAAAGAGTGTGTTCACAGGTGGAAGCCTGCCGGGTGGATGTCTGGGTGATGCGGCAGACCTGCCCATCTTGACCTAGCCTAGCATTCTGTGTGCGTCTGTTAGCTTAGCAGCTCACGTTACCTTCGTCTTGACGTTGCTGATGTCCCACGCTGGTCTCAGCTGTTTAATGAGCTTTATGGCTCCTTCTGTTACGTTGTGCTCGTCCACGAAAATGTGGATTTTTCTAATTACTGGCGAACCGACGGGCACATGTATCTGAGTCTCCATCCTGTAGAGGCGTACCTGCGATGCTAATCTCCTAGACCTTCGCGGAAATCTCTGGAATTTGCAGCATAAAAAAATGCATTCAGCGTGTTAACGAGAGGGAAAATGTCGCGTTAATACCAGTGGTTAGAGTTTCTCCATGTGGCTGACTCGACGAGGTGATAAGTAGCGGAAGATGGGAGCTCAAGCCACCGGTTGGAGATGTTGGGCACCGGTTTTCTTGTGAGTTGTCACAGCCAAACAGCCAACCCCACCACTTGCTCCTACTTGGCTCCGCCCACCTGCGATCATCCGATTGTACTTTACTATTTTTTTATTTTTATTTTTTTTAACTGAATTTGATTCATTTATTTGCGCAGGATATCACGTTTATGGACATCGAATGCCAACGAGCTAGCTCGGTTGGCAAAGTCGCAAAACTTGATTAGTTTTAGAAAAAAAATGTCAAGAAGGTACACCAAAAATGAAGAGAGCAGATGAACCTAACGTATACGCCTGTGAAACGACTAAAGTTTGACATGATAAATAAAATAAAAAAT
>BJFM01002593.1:33007-54135 GCA_016586285.1 Arothron firmamentum
TAAATAAATAAATAAATAAATAAATAAATAAATAAATAAATAAATAAATAAATAAATAAATAAATAAATAGTTGCTTCCTAGTTCCTGTCATCAGCCGGGAAAAGACCAATCAGATTCTCTAACGACATATGTCTCCGCCCTCGCTTCCTGCCTAAAGTAAAGCCAATCACGTTTTACGTAAGAGCGCCACCGAATTAAAAAGTAATTCTTTTTTAACTTCTGAGTAAAATACTTCCGTTAAGTTACTGTTCTACCCAAATTAGAGTATGTTTTTAATAATAGCAAAATCTAATTCTAAATTTTAAGAGTGGAAACTATACAGTACCACCTGTTCGCCACATGATGGCAGTACAACCGCAAAATGTCAGCAAGGCGTTCCAAATGTTTAAGCCATATTTTCATCATGTGACGAAAGCAGTTACCCAAATCAATTATTGATAAAGATTAAATTTAATTAAGCTTCAGTAAGGGTTTTTTTTTTAATTAATTCTGTTCAGAAATATACAGAACTAGGAGAGATAAACAACCTGCGAATGTCACTTTAAATCCGCTGTGGGTTGTTTTAAAGGCTCTGTTAGTGGAGCTGACTACATACATACATCACTGCTACACTTGTGTGTGCGTTTGGTCAGACACGCATAAACAGACCACAGGAAGTTTAGGTGATTTCAGCTCATGATGTTTACTGTCAGGAAGCAGAAAGATGTGGCACTGAAGAGAAAAGAAATCTGTTCTAGTAAGAATTCTTTTCAGTTATGAGGAACATGTACTAAATGTGCTGCAAATACATCCTCATCTTAAATGTTATAGATTAAGAGTTAATGTCAAATTTTGCAAACACATTGTCTCATTTTTTTCTCATTCTTTGTAAGATTTATGGAGCTTTTGAAACAAAACGGAGCTGATGTTGTAACATCTCAGTGCTGCTTCACATTGATAAATTTGTATTACCGGTAGTTCATTTCTTTGAGTATTTTATTATTTTAACATTAATGACCATTAAAACAGCTACTGCTACGGCCCCTGGCAAGTTTTTCGATCCCAATCTGAAGTATTTTCATCCCATTTCCTGCTTCAAAGTGTCTTGGGAAGGATGAATCAACAGCAGAGGTTTGCAGTGTTCATGAAGCCTTTTTTGTAGGAGTTATTTATTTTTGCCGTCATGAATAAAGAAGAAGTGTGTGCTTTGTTAACAGCATATCAACTTTTGGTTGATAAATTCATGACTCACACAGACACACGCTGGGTGAACACACAGCAGCTCAGGTCCAACCTTTGCCTGTAGCCACATGCCTCATCTGCTGTCTTAATCCCAGCTTTCAGGAATGCATTGGCAAGAGTGTGTGCTTGTGCATGCGTGCATGTGTGAGAATCAACACAAGTCTCAGCCATAACTTTGTCCAAAGCTCACAAGCTCTGGTGCGATATCTCAGGAATGGGGAAATGTTTACATTGCCACGCTGCTCAGTGCTGTTTATACATATACTCACACACACATCATGTCTAACCTAATTTCTCATGTTGATGCCCTCCTCGTCTGTCACAGATTAAATGGGCTGTTTACCTGCTGAGGAATTGCCCCATGTGACCAGTGTTGACTTTTACACAAGCACCTTCACGACGCTGATGCTGTGTGTCGGCCTCTCAGCTGACAGATGTCCTTTGAGCAAGTGAACAATGAGCACAGTTTATCATTTACAACAAATAAAAGAGTGGAAGGTCAGTCAAGGACATCTGGCCATCTGGACAGTTTAGATGAATGAAAGATTCCAAACGATCTGTTTTCCTGCTCTTCAGCCCTCATTGATGGTTTTATTGACTGTTTCAGTTGTGATAGATGATGGTGTGACTTGCAAAAGAAATCTGCTTGAAAACAGAAGAACTAATAAGGTTAACTGTTAAGTTTCCTTCAGACCAGATAGAACAAAGGTTTTAAAAACAGTTAAGGGCACAGTTTATGGTTCCACATAAAAGAAACAAGGTGTGAAGCTCTAAGTCTGAAACCATCTATTGGTTTGGATGAAGGCAGCAGTTAAGCAGGCAAAACTACTCCTAAAGTGGTTGAACCTTATTACCAGGAGCCACTGACCACGCTCTGGCACAGGAGCAGCGACAGCAGCAGCTTTTAAAGCCTCGGTGATCAGGAGATGAAAACCAGGTGTGCCTGATTGCAGCTACCTGACTCAGGTGGCCACAATCTCACTCTGCCATGGGGAAAAAGGACAAAAAGGGAGGGGCAAGGAACACGGGACGAATATCTCCCCCAGCAGAAACTATCATTTATTTCAGAATTTTAGTTTTCCACTGAATGTGTTTATGTGTGTATGAGGTCCTTTGTTGTAATCTGAAGTCCCAGATTTAGGTTGGTGATGGTTAGGCTAGAAGAGCCACACATGAACACATACATACGACTGAAATATGCTACAACAGGGACAGGGCGTCGGGAATCAGGCACCATGTGAAGACAAGTAAATGCAAATCAATAAATGTAGAAGAACAAAGGAAGTGTGGCCAAAGTTGAGCATTCTTCACCAAATGTGACTTTAGAGTCCTTCATATCCCTGCAGGGTTTTACCAGGACACAGAGAAAGTTGGTCAGTGTCACCGCTTCAAAGAGGTGGGAGTGTGTGTGGCTGCATTTGTCTTTTTGTTGACCCACAGAGGAGCATATGGCAGCCCAGAGCCTGCTCCTATACCCCTATACTCCTTTCAGAGGTGAACACCAGGACACACACACACACACACACACACACACACACACACACACACACACACACACACACACACACACACACACACACACACACACAGCAGCTGAAGGACAGAGGGCAAACAGGGGTCTTCAATCAACCTACAATTTAATTTTTATTCACTTTATAGATAGTCTTTATAATTAGTTTGATAAAATGCAAATAGAACACGCACGCGCATGTGTGTGTGTGTGTGTGTGTGTGTGTGTGTGTGTGTGTGTGTGTTTTGCTTAATCATTTGCTGTTCTCACTACCCAATTGGTGCTGTGATATAAAAGTGCAAAGGCATTCAGAACCACAGCCGTTCTTATGATGACAGGTTCGAGGGCTGTGGTTCATACACCAGTGAGCATTTATTTTGAAGGTGCCATTTCATAAATAAACATTAAGTGTGTATACCCACTCATAAAACACGTATTATGTGCTGTCTGTGTCTCTGTCGCTCTTTTCAGATGGAGTTTGATGGTGGAATGAAAGCTCAAATTGCAAAAAATACAAGCCGGGACAGAGGGGAGGGTCTTAATTACTGTCTAATGAAACCCTGAAGACCTCGCTCACATGCACAGCTCGTATTCTCACAGGGATTGATTGTGTTCCTGAGGCTCTGAGCTGTACTTTGGGAGCTGACAGTTAAATAACAGCCCCACTGCACTGAACTACATGTGAGTGCTGAATGAACGCAGTGCAAATATGTTTTTTTTCAAATTCATCATTCTGCAGATTTTTTTCCAGTTTGTTAAAAGGACGATATGAGAACAAACAATCTGCGCACTGAAATAAAATGTGTACACAGACACACAGCTGATTAATGTGTTTGCACACTGCGAGTGGACCTGTGACACTCTGACCTTGGCACAGATTCTTCTTTGAAGAAAAAACACAACAGCGTTTCAGCAACTCTGTCAGACTTCCTCCGCCGAGCTCTACCTGCCTCTACACGTCCGGCCGCTGCTGGGATGTGCTTTCCCGTGTCTGCGGGAGAATTTGGCAGCATTTGAGCTCATATATTTCCTTTGCAGCATCTGTATCTAAAGAACATGAGGAAACTAGACACTCACACACTCTTCCAAAGATAAAAGATGAGTTACTGCCAGTCAGCCAGAAGGAGGATTTTGATAAAGGAAAGGAGGAGGAGCATCTGTGTCTCACCTTTGTGAATTTCAATGGATTTCTTTTTATCTGGCTTTAACGTCTAGACATGTCTCGCATCAATATTTTGATCTGGTTCATCATTGCTGGTCTTGCAGTCTCTTGGTTTTGTACAGCATTTATTTTTAAACCGCATTCCTTCTCTGCATGGAGGAGCAGCTCCTCCAAACTCAGAGAATCTGATTAGAATATCAATATGACTCATGTCTAGACAATAAAACCAAAAAGCACTCCTTTTGTGTCTTACTAGTCTGACAAATGAAAAGACCCAAAGAAGTTTCTGCAAAACAGCCACAAAAAGATTTTGGTGTATTAAAAAGTGATGTTAAATGACGGTGGAAATGCGCCTGAATGAACATCTGAAAGGGAGTGGATATCCTTTACTCTGAGTGTTGCAGCTTTGAGAACACTTGGGTAATTAAAGACCTGATTTCCTGTCACTTCTGCTCTGCTGTGGATGAAGTGTCTCGGTGTAAGCTGTTTGGTATGTCCGGTAATGCCTGCTGAGTGGAATCTGGGCAGCCCTCTTTGTTTTGGCTGTCAGGTGTGAGTGGTCTGAGGTGGAGAGAGGTGTTTCCATGGGGATGGGCTCTGTTTCCTGACTACACATTCAACTTTTGTCATGTGGAATGAGGGATGTGTCAGCTATTGATGAGTCCCTACAGGTCGAGCCGTATAAGTGTACAGGTGACCTCAGAGACTTTAAATTGTGGTTATATTTTTGTCCTCCGGGGACAGGAGATATCTTTGGAAATGACGTCATTTACCAGTGGCGCCACATGATATGGGATCAACCTTTGTAACTGAGATCAGACAGTAAAACCTGGTCTGACTGTAAGTGAAAAGAAGCTCTCAGAAACACACATGCGGTCAAAGTTTGCATACAAAAAGGGTGGAGTCGCACACTGGCGGTGTTCTTTCCATGCTGCAGGGGTTCAGTTCTTGACGTGATGCGCCAGGACGGGGGTCATCGGAGTGCTATCAATGGGGATATCAGGCTTTAATAGTGCATTTTAGTCGTTTAGAACTATCGTCAATGCAAAGTTATGGAGCGCACATCATCACGCGTCCAGCCTTGGCCGAGAGCAGCGCGTAAAAGTGAATGGCTCCGGAGCGCCCTGGCCCATCACCACTGCCCCGATCCCGGCGCGGAAAACGAAATCGTCGTTCTAGCCACTGGAATAGACCAATATCTACAGGAGGTGTTCCATCACCTGGCCTACCCCAACAGGAACGATACCCTGACCGCGGAGGATTTCATCACCCTGTGCGGTGTGCTGGGGCTCAGCGGAGCAGACAGAAGGAAGAGGACGGAGGAAGAAGGACCTGGAGACGGTACAGGGCATGAGGAGGATGAGGAGTTCATCGATGTTTGTTCTGAGCTCCCCTGCCAGCTCTCGTTTAAAGACTTCCACTCGCGGCTGTGTGGATATTTCCGTGTGCGCAGCGCGCGTAAAGGCGCCGAGGCATGCGCCTGGCGCCAGCCCGTGACGGAGGACACAGAACTGCTGGAGCGACAGATTCGACTCCGGTGGCCGCGGGTGCGAAGGAGAAAATGCGTGAGTTTTGACCTGACAAAGACTCAGAATAAACCCGACAGCAGGCCGGCACAAGGTCGAACAGCAGAAAACTCTGAACCAGGTAAGCAGGACTCATAAATAAACGTAAAAGTTAAAATTTTGCATCAGTGTGCTGAGGGCCACTTTTGCTTTCAGACCATTTGAATGAACAATAAATCTGCTTGAGAATCTTTGGCACAGCTGAAGTCACATTTCAGATATAATGTGGTGTATTTGAATAAAAACTGTCAGTCACTTGTGCTCGCATTTTACAAGTTTAAAAGCTTTTTCTCCTTTCCAGATGAGGTTATGGCCCTGAGGGAGCTGGTGGAAGATCTCCGCTCAGCACTCCAAGGAAGCGATGCCCGGTGTTTGGCCCTGGAGGTGGCCCTGCGACGCGCACGCAATCACAACCTCCCTAATTACCCCACTTCCTCCCTAAACGCCACATTGTCCACTCAGAACACATCCCTAACCTTCAGCAAAGGAAAACTAGTACCGACACAAAGGATTAGAGGCCAGAGTAGCTCCAGTGTTGGTGAATGTGTGAGGAAGGTGCCGAGGAGGAGGGACACCAGGGACCCTCTAGTGAGGGAGCTGAAGCTGATCCGCGCCTCCCGTGATGGGCAGCTGGAGGAGGCCATCAAATTCAACCAGCGATTGGAGGAGGAGCTACGGTGGGCATACCAGGAAGTGCACAAGCGGCAGGGGGTGGAGTCTGCCCTGAGGAAGGAGAACACCCTGATCAGGTTGCAGAAGTTGGAAACTGAAATTTGAATAAATGCAATTAGAAAAAGCAGTGGGCTGATTCTGGGTCTTCGTCAGGAGGCGGGCAGAGGAGGCCAGGGAGGCCCTGAGGCTGGGGCTGGAGAAGGTTCGGATGATCCAGGAGCAGGCTGAGTCCGTGCCACAGTTCCAGTCCAGAATCAGCCAACTGGAGGCTGAACTACACCAGTACAGGTGGAGCACTGGAGTCGTGAGCTCACAAACAAAAATATCTGCATTAAATCATTGATGTCATGTAGAATAATTCCACTTATCCAGACCTCATACAGTTCTTAAATGTTTGAGAATCTTCTCCACCCTTACCACCCTCAGATCCCGTTGCACCTGTCTGCCTGACTCCGCCCATCAACAGCTGGAACTGAGTGGAGATTCATGTGGTAAAATAGGTAAGCAGCTGAATACCTGCATAGCATCTAACCAGGCTGAGAATCAATTTCTTGTCTGTCTGCAGATGTGGAATGTCTGCAGAGAGCAGTGGAGGGCAGAGCTTCCTCTGATGAAGAGGAGGAGGACAGAGGCCTGAGAAATGAAGGTCTGTCCGAGATGAAGAGCATCAACGGCTGTGGAAAAGGGTTCGCTTTAAATCCAACTCAAGTTGCATTTGCCTAAAACGCCAGGCTGAGACGTCACTCTGACTTTCTTCAGATGTCAGAGGCACCCACATGATCTCCATGACAACAGGAGATGCTGCAGCTGGAAGAGACAGATGACAGAACAGCCTGAGGGAAGCAGAATGGTTGAAAAAGGAAAGGTGGGAGACAGTTTGAATTTATTTTTTAATTTTTTAAATTATTGAATAATGCATCAAAGCTTTTGTTGGCAACATCAACAAGTTCACTTCCTTAGTAGTCAGAAGAGAAAAAAAACATGTTTGCTTTTTTTGTACCTCTTTTACTTTTAGTCCAAAGAAGACAAAGACATGATTGCGGTGAAGGACAAAGAAAAGGCTCGTTTGTCTTTGCTGGAGGAGAAAATTTCGGATGCACTCAGTTTGCTGCTACAGCTGCGCAACCAGGTGCACGTTCTCAGCAACACTGTCTGACCTCACAGCGCCACCTAGTGCCCAAGGCAAAAAGATGCCAATTAACGTCAATTGTTTAACTTTTCCAAATTTACAGTTGCGTGCATTATTACTGTTTTAGGTGTAAAATTGCATGTATGATTATTGTTTTAGGGTATAAAACTTCCATCTCTTTGTAGAATGTGTCCCGTAGAACTCTGGGAAAGATTGTGATGGACACTCTGGAAGTATGCAGGAGGAGCAGAGATGGTAGGTGTGTCTTTAAGTATTTGTCATTGATGGTGGCTGCTAATATTCCCTTCATATCTTTCCTTTCTTTGTCCAGATTCAACTCAGGTTCTGCAGGTGGCTGATGCCCTCTGTGCCCAACTGTCCTCTCAGGATCTCAGAGGGAACACTGCAAATAATGCAGGCGGAGAAAGAGAAGAGAACGTTCCAGCTCCGAGTTGTCAGACGAGTGCCAACCCTCTCCTCATCTCCTGTTAAATAAGCTTCGTTTATGCAACATTTTATAGTTTCTGTTGTATTTTATAGTCCCACACTGCATATTCCAGCTTTTGTAAACATTTCAACATATTTAAAATAGGAGTAAATGTATTTCCTTCTAATTTGTGTGTGCTATTTTATATCTACAGTATTTAATTTTAATGATTATATTTATATCTAAATTGTGTTTTATTAAATGATGAGAGATCTATCAGATTATTTTGGTTTTTACTTTTTTAACTAAAGCCTGAGTGGGGAAAAAAATAAACCAATCCCAAATTAGATAGGAGTAAAACACTGAATATCAGAGTGGTATGAAATAATATAGTTCTTTATTTCCAGCAATTTACAAAGTCCTGCGGGGAGAAAACCTTCCCTCAGTCTCACCAGGGGAGCTTTTACAGACAGAAGAACAGACAGAGAACACAAAGATCCCAGCACCAGTAACACAGCTTTAAGCCCAGTTTCTCACAGACTGGGACTGACAGGCTGGGTGATGACCATCGTGGTTCCCCGTCAGATCAGGGGCTTGAAGAACTGAGGTTAACGCAGCTATAAGTGGGCGTGGCTATCTCATACACACACACACACACCGACATCCAAAAGCATATTCAGAAGTTGTGCAAAGCCCACATGAAGTATTTTTACATCCCCTGGCCAACCAGCGTTTTCAGCCTCTAAGCCTATGCAGACTGAAGAGAGAAGATGCATGTACGTGTATCAGCCGCCCTCTCCACTGTTGCATATAAAATCATTATTATATTGACATCATAATCAGCTTATTGTACATCTTTTATTAATCAAAGCTAATTAAAGAGGTGCTACTCTGTGATGAACCTACATCAAGATTGGTTACTCCGAGCTGAGCTTGGCTCTGACAGGTTAAGGCCTTTCTGTGTTTTACAATCACGCCTTCCCCGTGTGGGACAGGGTGCACGTGTGTAAGACGTGTAAAGACTGGGATTAGGCACTGTTCTGGGCGCCGCTCAATGGCAGCATGCTGGAAAAACCTTTACTGGCCTTTCACAACAACAACAACAACAACAACAACAAAAAAACAGGGAAAAAAATGACACTGACATGGTGAAACAGAGCCAAACTGAAATGACAAATAAACATCCTTATATATAGAATAAATATACTATGTACAACTTTTTCATTTTCTTTTTTTTTTGTTTTTTTTTTCTTTTTGCGGCTTGTGCATCTAAAAATAAATAGACAAAGCATTACTCGACCCCTTATAGAAGTATTCACAACTCTCCTTGTACACAGAGGCAGAATGCTGGCACCAGTGGAGCATACAGACGGATGGAAGGATGCAGCCTCAGAAAAGAAGATGATACATGAACATGTGCGGAAAAAGAGATGCTCTGAGAAGGTACAGTTAAAGAATCCCTGCGGCGCCCTCTGCTGTCCAGTTTGCAGATTACAGTACGTCGTGTGACTAACGTGGAAAAGTCGCCTCGTCTTTACGTGGATGTTTTTTGCACAATTTAATCACCAAAACAAAGAAACAATCATCTTTGAGAGTTAAAAAGATTACAGAGAGGGAAAAAAAGAGTAATAGAACGAAAATCACAACTGAATCAACACATTAAAAAAAAAAAAAAAATCAACTGAAGAGATGATCAAGTTTTGCTTTTCACACTGTGCGACCTGCACATGCATCCTGCTGGCCCCCATCACAACATCACAGGAGTCTGACCAGGAAAGAGTGAGTCAAGTTAGGCCGCTAAGATGCTCTGCTTAAGCTCTCAAAAGAAGACTCTGTTGAGTCTTGTTATAGTGTGTGTCTGTGTGTGTTCTTAGGTATTTTCTAAAATTTTGTATCTAAAACAACATAAAACCTTCAGTCAGCAGAAATGATTCAACTCCAGCCGCCCTCCCTAGCTGTAAATGTGCTGCGCCTTTAATTTGGAAGACCACAGTGTCTTCTCCCACGAAATGGACTTCCGGGGGGTGGGAAGCACTTGGTGAATAAGCATTCTTGGACTTTTTGTATGCATTTTTGCTGTCAATGTCCTATTTTGAGCATTACAACATGAAGGATTCCCATTAGAAAATGAGACTAAGCCCCTGTGTGTGGGAAATGTTGGTTTATCGTAGATAATAACTGTCTATAGCAGGGGTGGGCAATTATTTGCATGAAGGGCCATAACGGGTTTTAGATCTTGGTGAACGGGCCGGCCAGGTGGTGCCGGAAACTAACCCTCACCCCAAATGAGGATCAGAGGTTGACTAAAAATCCTGCTTGACAGAGAAAATATGTTGAAGAGGCTGTAAATTGGTCCAACTCGAGATGGATGATGAAACTCCAAATGATGTTTGGCCCCACCTTCTTGAGAGGACACGTTAGCATGCTAGGGGAAGGGGGGGGGCAGATCTGAACCTTTTTCTATCCAATCAAGCTGAAAACCCTCTTAATTTGGCATTTGGAGATCCTATTGTGAAGGCTCTGCGGGCCGGATTAAATAGTTCATTGGGCCACACGTGGCCCCTGGACCTCAGTTTGCCCACCTCTGGTCTATAGTATTAAGGATAGTGAAAATGAGTAAAGCAGGGTGGTCTGTGGGAATGGATCCATCAGCAGGAGACATTTTTGAGGAGCTGAGGTGGGGACACCATCCTGCTGCTGTGGATAAACCGTAAATCTGAGCCCTTATCTCTCAGACAGTATCCACTTCCAGATACTGTCTGAGGATTCAGGTTTTCATTGCTGTTTGCAGATTATTTGATTTTTGTGGCAGTGCACAGGTGCTGTGCACGTGTTCAGTTGCCTGGGATGGTGTCTCTGTCTCCGATAAACCAGCGCATGTGGAAGCAGAGGGCGAGGAAGCCGGTCCCCAGCAGGTCACCTAGAGCGGTCAGGTAGGGGATGGAGAAGTTGTCAGGGTCCATGCCTCGGCCCCACATCCAGTGAACCATCCAGTCCGCCATGTAGAGAAGAATCATCACCTGAATGGGGCAGAAGCAGCGCGTTTGCGTTTGTAAATCCTATGCTATCGACATCCTCAAAAATCCCTGCGAGGATCTGCTACATATTTCAGAACCCCAGCTTCTTGCAAGAGTACCTGCAGTAGTGCAGCAGCCAGGTAGAAGCTAATGAAGATGGGTGTCAGGGTGGTGTGGCCCCCCCTCAGGGAGCTGATGGTGTAGAGGAAGATGAGGTGTCCTGGCGCAACCAGCAGGAAAAGCACACGGGCTGAACGTGCATTCAGAGCTGGAGGAGAAAATAAACCGGGAGAGGAGAGGCTTGTTTTCTAGAGACAGAGGAGAAGAATGGTGGAATGTTCCCCAATAACCCAAACAGCATCTCTGTCCATGAGCTTACAGGAGCCGAAGAAGGAGGTGCAGGGTGTGGGACACTTCCTGGAGGTGGGGTTGGGGTCCCCCATGGGGACACCATTGATGTGCAGATAGGTGGAGATTCGACTGGCTTGAACAGCAACCAAGTTACCTCCAACACCTGAAAGACACAAAACATCATCAGAACGCAGCCGCTCAGTTCTTGAGCGGGATGCAGAATGTTGGCGATCTGCCAGCATTACAGTGACCACAGGAGGGCGCTGTTGCTACAGTTTCTCCTGTATGACTCCTTACCGTTGATGACTGGTGTAAACACAGCCATGCCAACAAAGTTTGGGTTGGTGACAGTCTTGTCCAAGATTAAACCACCAACACTGGAGGACAACACCGATACGACCATTAATGAGAGCGTAGGAGGGCTTCATACGTGTAAAATAAATAATAACTTGAGAGTAGACCATTTAGTTGCTGGTATTGGTGAAAACATAAATCAAAGATATTGTGTAACTGTAAAAGTAAATGGAATATGGGGCTCAGTGGGAAAGTCCACTCCTAACCAGGGTGTACCTGCTGATGGCCATAGCAATGATGACAGGCTCCCAGCCAGAATAGAGGAGTTCTCTGGTGGAGGGGATCTTCCTGGCAATCAGCACCCACAGGGGGCACAACGCCACAAAAACCGAACACACCAGTGGGCTGGCGTAGTCATTGTATTCTGTACGGGGACAAAAAATAAATCTGAGTTCAGACGACTCCTTAACGGAAGAAAGATGACCTTATGCCTGTTTTCATTTTTTAATATTGTGCAGTAATAGTTGGTGTTCACTTCTTAAAAAATGACATTAAGCATGTAATCTCTGCAATATCAAGCCAAACGTAAATGTAACAGAGCAAAGAAAACCACGGAAAATGTTGGTTTATATACAGGGTAATTCCTTTTATTACCTCTAGATGGCGATGCTATCACACTACTGACAGGACGCAGCGCGAGAGGAGCCAAATTACCAACCATAAATCATACCCGACATGCTGACATCTTAATTACTTATGTGTCCCTCCATACCCTGAAAAGGTCACGTATGGCTCAGATGTTAGAGCTAGTGCTTAAATAACCTTCTGGATGTAGAGAAAAAACAAAAACCTGTCTTTCCAAAGGAATAAACGAGCCACGTTTGGTGGCATAAACAGTAATGACTCTAGCTATTCTATATTCAGGTAAGTTTTATTTTAAAAAAATAGTGAGAAAGTGTTTATGACAATTTTGGACAAAGCTGGGCTGACATTACTCCCTCACTACCAGTAATTTAGCTAAGCAAATTAGAGAACTTGGGTGTTGGTGTGTCATGTGATCTCCATTACCTAGTTCCTTGTACAGGCCTGTGGAGATGCCTGCAAGGAGGGACAGGGTGATCAAGTCTCCCAGGCTGGCAGCGATGGGTGTGGCCACGTTGTCAGGGTTGATGCCCATTTTTCTGGATGCGATAATCACGCCGATCATGATGAGTCCTGTGGAGTTTCAGTTAGCCTCATAACTTCATCCGTCAGACCAAGTAAGCTGAGCGACATGCGTCTGGTCTGCGGTGGTGCACAAACCCAACATTTGTCCCATCGTGGTCATACCTAGCAGCAGAGAGGCAATAAAGGCAGTAGCAACGCTGGAGGCACACAGCAGCACGGCGTGGCTCAGCCTGAAGTGTCCCTCTGGAATCCAGCTGAAGATCACAGCTGCAATGGAGGCCAGGAACCCCACCACTGTAGCCTGGACCTGAGCACACACACACACGCACACACACACACACACACGGTCAGAAAGTTGTATTTCCAGAGTGATTCATTTTTGTGGCGTTTCTGCGGGCATTTTGGCAGGCTGAGGGCAACAACAGTCCATTTAGTCCTCGTTAGAACGTCTTGGAGCGCGCGCGGTGTCGCTGAGCACATGAAGTAATCATGTAAATCTAAGCGCAGCAGCTCCACGAGCACGCACGGATGACACAAGTCTGCACAGAGGTGGTTTAAAAATGTTCCAGGATCCATGGACTCAAACATTACATAACCACAGGCCCAGTTCAAAAAGCAAACTCCAATTAATTTAGGGAAGTTCCGCTTTGTTGGAGGAAGAATATTTACCCTGCCACGACTCCATAAAGGTATATACAAATACTGCCTGCTGTAATGTTTACTGTATATATGGGCCGTCTAACACAACGTTCCCAGTGTGTCTAGTAATTTGATTCCTGGAATATCCTGTAAATCAGAAACCAGTAATTCCCACTACCAGATCAATGCACAGTGGAACTCTAGAAGAGGGTCACAGAGTACATTTAGTTTTGGTTATTCAGGTATTTGGGCCTGAAACGTGCTGCGTGTTGGTAATGAGCCTGACTGAACTGTACGTGCACGTCCTGCTCCTCCTCAGAAGAGCTTCAGTTACCTGAATGAGAGCCAAGTTCCCCATGATCATCTTCCACATGTCCTTGGCCGTGTCCATTTGACCAATATTAGCCTGAAAGGAGAGACAAGGGTACATAAGGTCAACAAGTCTCTTTCTGCACGCACGCACGCACGCGCATGTGTATGTGTGAGTGTGTGAGATAAGTAGAGTTGGCTGCAGAGTTGGGTGGGGGGGTCAGATGAAAATCTCTTTGTCTTGAGAACTGTCATCCGATTGTTCTGATGGGACCAAGAGACAACAGTATCCAGCCACACACACACACACACACACACACACACACACACACACACACACACACACACACACACACACACACACACACACACACACACACACACACACAGTGATACGAGTGCTTGTTCACTGAGCACTCGTATCACCAGAACAGAGGATCTCCTCTTCTTCCTCATTTAACATTCACATCTGCAGCGGAAAGCAGAACATCTGGACACATCAAAAGCGTACAAGTCCGTGTGCGAGGGTCTCCACAATCACGCCTGGCTAACAAAGGAGCCAAACAAACAGCAGTTTGTGTTAGCATTTCACTGGCGAAAACATTTCAGCGCTTGGTTCTTCTCCGTGTGGAGAGAGGCTCACTTTACCCTCGACAAGGTGCCTTCCCATGATGCCCTCCAGCTGATTTTCCTATTTTTATTATTCTCCCATTTCATTCGCCCCAACAGGGCTTGTTAATCTTGCAGAACCCTCCTGATTTTGGACTTCTGTGACAGTGCCACCTACTGGTCATAATTATACATCATTCCTGTACATCCTCATATGTGACAGCTGGGTGGGCGGCTGCTGCTGGTGGGGAAACTGGATACGCGGATGAAATCAACAACTGTGAGCTACTTTTAATGCCGTCGCTCACGGGGGTCAGAGTTTTTTTTACTGAGGTTCGGAAAGATGAGAAAAGGCCATCAAACCAAACCACCTGATGCCAAGTTGACAGTTTTTGTGAGTCCGTGTGACTTTGGTCATCACGAAAACACAGAGAACGATTCCAGAGATGACATAACGCTGGCAGCACTGGTCAGACAAAATGGCCTAATACAGGTCTTTGTAAAAGCCAACGACACAGAAACCATCTTCCAGTATTTTTAAATAAGTACATATTCAACTACAAAGTAGTTATTAGTCTCAATAACATGGAGAGAAGCGAAGGAAATGAAGTCTCCAAGTATGCAGTGAAAGTAGGACAAGCTTCTTTTCTGTCAGAGGCACAAAGGTGACCAAGACCAAAGGAAACAATCATGTGAATTGAAAACTCCCACCGTCAGCCAGCACAGGGGATTACATTATTTTCTCCAGTAATAAGCGCATTAGGAAACTTACAGTGGCTCTAATCTGCTCATAATTAGCAATGGCATGAAAAGAAAGGTGGTCCCGCTGGGGCCAGCCTGCACGGAGCACACAGGAAAGCCTCTGGAGCAGAGTCTGCTGGATGGATGCGAGAGGCTTTTATAAGAAATCCATATCACAACTGTAAACACATGTGCTGATTACTAAAAAGGTCATTTGACTTCATCTCATCAGGATTGCTCATAAAGGCTTCTGTGTTTCTTGCTATTGTGATTTTTATATTATTTAACTAAGTAATAATTTAACTTTGCGCATCGTAAGAGCATTAACCCGCCACTGTATTTCATTTAATGTATTTGATCGTTTCTCATTTTTCAAATACATTTATTCTGTAGATTTCTGGTTTATAAAAGCTCCAAAACTATCTCAGCAACGTGACTGAGATCTCCGTGCACGGCGAGCCACTGACAGCTACGGTAATCCGCTTCATAATTTCCCCTCAATCCAATGGAAAGAATGCGGGGATTGGTGCAACAGTGGTCTAAATCTTTACGTTTCCATACTGTAGCTGCTGCGGACCTCAGGCTTTGCAGTGCTGCGACGTCACTGGCCCCCCCCCAGAAAACACAAAGGACAATGTCCCGCTCAGATTGACATCCTGGCCAATGAGTGAAAGACGAAATGTGTAGTTTTACATTTTACACGAGACCTGCTGCCAGACCGAAATATCATATACAATATTTTCACCCTAAATTCCTTTAAATACTTGTTTTTTTCTTATTACTTGAAAGCACGTGTATAAAACTTTTAACCTTTTTGAGGGATCTTATTTGTTTTTCCACAGAAAACCCCTTAAATAAATGGTTAAATCCTAAGAAAGTATGTCTCATCTTATTCCTATTCTTTATTGTGCTGGATGAGACATTGGAAATGTTCTAAACAAAGAATGTTGCAATCAGTTTGTCTAAAACCTGGGTCACATTCGGCACAGTGACCTCTGACTCCAGGAACAACTGGTTTTCACAACTAACGTCAGGCAGTGAGATAAGTTCTAATATTTGACACAACCACAGATAAGAGAAACAATTCTGCAGCAAAACATCCTGCAAAATGCAGCCGGACACCAGCGCTCTTCGGATGTAGCTGATTTATATCCTGGGTGATTCTTGGTGGTGCAGATACGCAGATCAGGTGACGTTAGAGTTGCATTAAAGTAACCTTGATCTCCTGCCAGAATAAACTCTGTTTTCTTTGTGACTGGACAGTTGAGACCTTTATCTTTAATAGTAACACGTCTTACCGCTGTTGACAGTCTGGAGGCCAGCGTCATCTCCAGGTTGCCTTTGAGACCCAGGAGTGCCGGAACCAGGATGAACACCTCCGTCACCTCCTTGAACACAGGCCAGTGCTGCAAAGATGTGCAGGCAGCGTCAGAACCACACGACAGCACAGTGAAAACACACATCAGGATGACAGACGACGCTATCTGCATTAGCATTAGCACCAGGACGACCTTTAATATTGATTCAATGTGAAAGGTCAGAGAGACTTCCTGTTGCAGGACTGATTATCGCCATTTTTGGATCTCTCCCCTGTGCTTCCGCCCGTCCACCCTCACACTACAGTATTGTACAGCCTCAGTGTGACATCTGAGCCCGTTCACGCGCGCAACCCCGGTAGCAAAGTGAAATCTAGCGGGAAGTGGAACTTTTGTCATTCGCCTGGAAAGGAACAGAGTTCATGTGCAGCATGAAAGCCTGAATGATGTGAGCTGGCGGTGTTATGTCACATCCCTGGAGAAGCTCATCAGGGTCCCTGGGCTCGCACCTGTGATGAAACTTCCTTTTCTGCTTGTGCTAATTGCACACTTGCGGTCTGCTGCGACCTGAGACGCGCAGCGCAGAAGCCAGGAGATTGATCTGCAGTGAAAAGTAGAGCCGAGCCCCGAAGGCCTGCCAGCCTTAAAAGCCTGCGCTGCTCGGAGCTGAATCGATATTCACCGAGGTTAATGCAGGAAAAAAAGAGGAGGGGACGGAGATAAAGAGAGAAGCTGCTGCTCAGAAACGGGCATATGAGCACGGCGCGGCAGAGAAAGAGGGGTCGCGAACGGTTACGTTTGCGTTGCGTGAAGAGGTGTGGCACTGAAAGTCCCCTGCTGTTCACAGGCCAAGCGGAGCTGCTTCCCAACAGCCAGCCCCTCGGCTTGGCCCGGCGCCGTCTGCCAGCCCAGCAGCCTTGTGAGCACCTCTGCGAGCACTCTTCTCTTCTTACACAGCCCGCATGTTTTCAAGCTCTCTGCCTCTCTCTCCTTCTGTCTCACTCATCTCCCCTCTTTGCCTCCCCTGCGGTGATATATGTTGTTGTCTCCATGGAACGCTGGATCTGAGCCAGGAAAGCCCCCCTACTCACAGCCCCCTCCTCGGTTCTAAGAACTCTACTGGACAACCGCAGTACCTCTGTGTACAGACCTATAGGAGCTCTGGTATGTAAGTTGAAAAAGGGTCAAGTTGCCCAGTTGAGTAACACGGCCCCATTTTATTTGTGCTCACTGTCCGCGCTGCTCTGAGCGTCAGCGCAGCATCACGGAAAGAACGTCAGGTGCTTTGGAGCAGTCAACCGGCCCCGTCGCCTCAGATCAGGCGTATAGACGGGATATTTAGGTGCCCTGCACCTGCGCGAGACAACGGCAAGGAATAAAAGGGCAAAACAGCAAACACCACCAACGACCTTTAGTGAACCCAAACACAGTGGAGATTCTCTTCTGATGCAGCTTAGCGAACCTGCAGGAGGAGAGTTCAGTGCAGAATGTACAGGCACACTGTTATAACCGCCACAGATAGCTGATGCAAAAAAAAAAAAGGGAGTTGTGGAATTTGAACTGTTCTTGCAGCCAAAATAGATGCAAATGACTAAAATGTGAACTAGCGGAGCAGAAGCAGTGGAAATATTCAGCAGGGGACAAAGATTCCTTTGGATCTCGGACAGAGTAAAAGATTAGCCAGGGTGTGAGACGGCACAAAAGTGGTCTAAACCTCTAATCCTCTCCATCTTTATCATCCCAGCCCTAACTAAACGACTGTCTGGAATATTGTTAGACCTTAACACCTGAGTAGGGACACGCTATCAATGATTCACATGAGTGGCTGAGAGGAAAAAAACACGAAGCGTCCAGCCTGTCAAAGGTGGAAACAGGCACACGTTGCTGTTGTTGTCCACCTTCAGGACAGATGTGGGAGGAGAAGAGCTGAGCATCAACAGAAAAAGTGCTTTCTAAATAAAGTGGACTGGATCCTGCCTTCAGGATGAGTGGATGTGGTCTGGTGGTCAGCAGGAGTTGGGCTGATGTCAAACTGTTGTTGACTGTGGTTTCCTGTTAGCTGCCTCATATTTTTAGAGGGGTTTTGCGGCCGAAGCTGTGTCCCATTCCTGAGCTTTTTTTCTTTTACGAGTCTACACCACAGCCAGACAGACGGAAGTCGCACGATTGCTGCTGCCCTCTCTGGTTCCAGTCTGACCACGCTTAGGCGAAAACTGGAGTTTTGGAGCAGGAAACTGGTGAAACTGGCGACCTTTACAAACATTGTGTAACCGAATGTCTAAGTCAGTCAGTCAGAGGTTTCAGGCCTTGAGGAGCAGAGACTGATGGTTCTAGGTCGTTCTGTTGCCAGGTCGTCCAGTTCAACTATGCAGACGTCTCACGTCTCTATACCAGTCCTTACTGGGCCAACCTCAACTGGGAATGACACCACAGTCAGTGTCAAAAATGTTCTTAACCTGTATATGTTCCAGCCAGATTTTAGTTGACCTTGGTGGCAAATGTGTGGTTTCAGCAGAGAGCCACCAGAGGCTTTCACCTTCCCAAGAGGACGGCTGGGATTAACTCAAGCGGCCTTTCGCCCTGTCCTGGTGTGGACTGAGATTGAGACAGCCTGCAAGGTGCTCATGTGAGGGAGACGAGGCCCTGCACCATGACATCTTCTCTTT
This sequence comes from Arothron firmamentum, assembly GCA_016586285.1. Taxonomy (NCBI): domain Eukaryota; kingdom Metazoa; phylum Chordata; class Actinopteri; order Tetraodontiformes; family Tetraodontidae; genus Arothron; species Arothron firmamentum. Next base: position 51,804 of record BJFM01002593.1, read on the forward strand.
CCCAGCCTTACCTCTAAAACAATGGCGTGATGACTGTTTTGGAAAGTGGAGAGACTGCAGCAGCATGGTGCCTAAGTTGAGGCAGCGTGATCTCAAACTTCTGCATTCCTGGTTTAGTGAGGATACCCAACCACGTGCTAACGGGGGCTTTTACTCCACACTTTGTTTTCTCTCCACTTCCAAGGTTTGCTTCGATCCGCCTTCGTTTCAGGTGCCACGAGAAGAGCGGCTTCCTTCTGCCGATATTCCTGGAGGCGAACGCGCTGCCTTCGCGTGCAGTGTGTCTGGGACTGGTTTCACGGCTGCGTGAACCCTCTGGCTTCAACCAAAGCTGCATTTTTCAGATGTATGACCTGTCAACATGAGTCTGGCCTGCGCTGCTACGCTGCAAACATGCACCGAGATAATCTGAGAGGGGGACCGCGGCTCCAGCGAGCGCACCCAAAAAGAAGGGAGACGTGTGACCGTTTCCAGTTCTAATCAGAGCTGGTCCAGGAGAATACCCACTACTGCCGTACAAACACGGCGGAGTACAAATGGAAGGGTATTCTACACGTCATTAAAATATGCAGAGCAGAATGTGCCAGGCCTGGGTACGGGCCAGCAGCTGTGAAAAGCGTAAATGTTATGTAATCGCTCCCATGGAGGGTCACAACTGTCCTGCACACACATCCCAAGGCCACGCCATCAGATAGGCCCGAGACCACGCTGCACCGGGTGCCTGCACTCACACACACACAGACACACACACACACAGCAACAGTTCTGCTCACAAGTGTTTGTTCCTGACCCGGTTGTTCCACAGGACCCAAAGTGTTCAACTTTCCAGAACACTCTGGGGGCTGATGCACTAACTGAAGCCAAATTTGTTTGAATTCAAGGAAATAAGTAGGTAAAAGTTCAATAAGTGTGTGTTGGCAGAGGGGTCACTGACCTGGACAATGTCTAGAACCATCCCGGCCGCTACCGTCCCAAACCCAGCCAGCAGGAAGGGGAAGACCACCTGGAGCCCGATGGTGAGGGAGGTTTCTTTGAGAGGAGCTGGTGGTTCTGGGCTCTGGTTGATGCTGGTGTCGTCGCTCTCGTTGCTCTGACTGGCGTTCTCCAGGAGAGCGTCTTCCTCCCGCTGACCTTTGGCATTTGCCCGGCAGTCCATCGCCACCACAATTTCTGACCTCTCTTCACCCTCCCCGGCCTCACTGACCCTCTCCACAAACGAAGTGACCTCTGTCAGCTCGAACTCGGGCCCCGTCCCTGGACTCATCTCCTCGGGGGCCTTGGTGAGGATCACAGGGTGGACAGAGCAGTTGGAGGTGAGGAAGGCCTGGGTCAGGGGGCCTCCCTCTTTCTTCATCTCAATGTCCCCGGCGGACATGTCGATGTCGGGGACTTTGTCTTGTTCTTTCGACCAAAGTACCATGCGGAAGCCTTTGAAAGACAATGGGCTCGAAAAGAAAAGGTCAGCTCTCCTTGACCTTACAGTTTTGGGGAAGTCAGAATGGAACTGTTGACCAGACCTGGTTTTGACCCTGATCAGCCCAATTGATTTATCCCATTAAAGAGGTTTACAGGGAGTGGGGGTCGGTATTAAAGCCCAGAGGAAAAGTGCTCCGTGGGAAAAAGCCTGCAGCGAGGCACGTGCAGCCGTGCGTCTGCAGAGCCCGTGTTCCTGTCGGTGCTTCGGAAGCAAGACCAGTATGTTCTCCATTCACTGCAAGGTGATCAGGCTAGTCCGACAAAACTGGAAGGCATACTGGTTCGAAACAGAAGACAGAGGAAAACACAAGTCTTGGGGGGGACTCACCAGAAATCCCCTGCTATCGTGCGTGTGCGGGCCTTTAAAGTTCAAAGGAAAAGAAAAAACAAAAATCAGCTGCCTGCGACACAGCGTTCACGCGATCCAGCGATCGTGCGGAACGTCGGTGTAGCTGCTTGGACGTGTCTCACCTTACACCACGTGGCTGCTGGCCCTTTATCCAGAGAGATATTTAAAGGTTTGCAGTCTGAGCGTTAAATTACAGGTTGCAGAAGATCTGTCACCCTGGAAAAGAACCAGTACGTACATTAGTCATAGCGCCAAATCATTTCAAAACCAGAAAAGCACTCGGAGAGCACAGACCTCCGCCCCCCCACCCCCCCGCATTGTGACTTACACCCAAAACCAATACACCAATTATGTGGCTTTATTACTAAAGATGCGATTCAGATTATTTTATTCCCACAGGATTTTGAGAAAATAACATAATATGAAGTGGATTTGCACATAAAACAACTTTCTGAATGTTACAAGAACGTCTATTCAGCTGGAGCAAGAGAACCACATGAATAGAAA
>BJFM01002594.1:1867-40857 GCA_016586285.1 Arothron firmamentum
AAGCCCCTGGGGTGTGTCAAGAAAAGCTGAGGTCTGCTGTGCCTCCCACAAAAGTGAACAGGGTACTGAGACGCACCATCTGCGGCGGCTGTGTGGGGGCCCATGGGGGCCATGAAGCTGAAGGTGGTACCTGGGCCACGCCCTGGACAGAGGGAGACAAAGGTGGTCAGACGGTCTGGTGCAGAATCTACCTCTGCACCTCAGGCAGTTCAACAGGCAGCCCAACGTCAGGAGGTTCAACCAGCAGGATGAGCCCCATGACCGAGGCCTATTCCAGTGCTACCGCCACTACAGGGAGGTGGAGGTCATAAGGCCACGAGAGGACCTGTGGAGAGATGAGTACAGATATGACGGAAGATGGAAGAGGGGCAGATTGTAATGTAAGCAAATAACCCTAGCAGTGAGAGTAAAATGACCATAGTTACTGTATGCTAGGTCAGAATGACCTGAGTTACGCTGGGTAATGATGACCTTAGATGTGAATTCTGATGATCATGAGGGGTGATGATCCTCTGCTAATGTTTTGTTTTCTATGGGCTTTTGTAGTTATTTAGTAGTGATAAGTTTGAGTTTTATTCTCTTCATAATCCATTTCTATGTTGTAAGTTAGTATGTTCGCATCGATGTGATATCAGCACTGTTTTGGCCTTGCTATGTTTTCTCATCTAATATGAGTTTTAAGACTGATTATATGACATGTTCAAATGATGCCAATGTTTTTAATTTGTCTGGTGTCAGTGCCTGTAAAAGCACAAAGAATTAAGTTTTAATAGTAGTTGCTTTTGCAAATGTCATGATGTTGAAGGTTTTTAATTCATTTTACAATTTTATTGATCTATAAAGGTTTTGAATGTTAAGAATGTTTTGATGTACCACTGATAAGTGTTATTTTGATTTATGGCTGAGAGCTGCTTGTGGTTTATATAACTGAGATGTAACAATATGACAACATTAGACTGTTTGGCCTGTGTTAGAATGAATGAGATAATGATAGCTGAATGTAGTAAGGGGAGGAGTTAGGTGGATCGTGTTTGACAGCAACCAATGAGAGTCAGGGGGGGCGTCCTGTGGGCTGAGGCAGTAATCGTGTATAAAACTGGCAGCACAGCTGTGAACAAGGTCCTTCCTGCGCATCCAAGACATCAACACTCTCCAGGCCAAACCCCATCGACAAAGCAAGAGGATCATGCTGGGTTGGCTGAAGATTGTGCTTTTAAGCACCGACGTATGAAACGAAGAACACCGCTTGAGAACTGGAATTGGAAATCAAGATCGTGAACAACGACAACATTGAGCATCGAAAGCAAGCAACATCAAAAAGCAAAAGAGGCCGGGTTGCGTCGTTGGGCACCAGGTCTCAGTCTCCAAACCCTCAGAACAGAACATCCTCCTTCCAAAAATCCATCCTAATGCTCTAAAGTACAGATAACCATGAGCAGCATCGGTAATTTTTACCTATGAGTTCCTACATTGACTTATTATCTCCTAGACAATATAACCATTCGCATGTAATCTGCATGGGGGCGGGGCGTGATGGCGAGCGCCTGGTGACCGGACCTTTGCCCATGGGGTCTGGTTGGGCTCAGCCCGAAGAGACAACGTGGGATCCCCTTCCCGTGGGCTCACCACCTGCAGGAGGGGCCAAAGGGATCAGGTGCATTGTGTTTTGGGTAGCAGCCGAAGGTAGGGACCTTGGCGGTCCGACCCCCGGCTGCAGAAGCTGGCTCTAGCTGGAATGTCACCTCTCTGACGGGGAAGGAGCCTGAGTTGGTGCGCGAGGTTGAGAATTTCCGACTAGATATAGTCGGCCTCACCTCGACACATAGCAAGAGCTCTGGAGCCAGTCCTCTTGAGAGGGGTTGGACTCTCTTCTACTCTGGAGTGGCCGATGGCCAGAGGCAACGGGGGGTGGCGATTCTTGTTGCCCCCCAGCTCAGTGCCTGTACGTTGGAGTTTACCCGGTGAACGAGAAGGTAGACTCCCTCCGCCTTCGGGTGGGGGGACGGATACTGACTGTTGTTTGCGCCTATGGCCCAAACAGCAGCTCAGTGTATCCACCCTTTTTGGAGTCCTTAGAGGGAGTGCTGGAGAGTGCTCCTTCTGGGGGTTCCCTCGTCCCTCGTGACTTCAATGCTCACGTTGGCAGCGACAGTGAGACTCGGAGGGGCATGATCGGGAAGAATGGCCCCCCTGATCTGAACCCGAATGGTGTTCAGTTGCTGGACTTCTGTGCTCGTCACAGTTTGTCCATAACGAACACCATGTTCAGGCATAAAGGTGTCCATATGTGCACTTGGCACCAGGACACGTTAGACTGCAGTTCGATGATCTACTTTGTGGTCATGTCATCGGATTTGCGGCCGCATGTCCTGGACACTCGGGTGAAGAGAGGGGCGGAGCTGTCAACCGATCATGACCTGGTGGTGAGTTGGCTCCGATGGTGGGGGAGGAAGCCGGACAGACCCGGCAGGCCCAAACGTATTGTGAGGGTCTGCTGGGAACGCCTGGCAGAGTCTCCTGTCAGAAGACGATTCAACTCCCACCTCCTGGAGAGCTTCGACCATGTCCCGGGGAGGCGGGGGACATTGAGTCTGAGTGGACCATGTTCCATGCCTCCATCGTTGAGGCGGCTGACCGGTGCTGTGGCCGCAAGGTGCTCGGTGCCTGTTGTGGTGGCAACACCCGAACCCGCTGGTTGTCACCGGCGGTGAGGGATGCCGTCAGGGTGAAGAAGGAGTCGTACCGGGCCTTTTTGGCCTGTGGGACTCCTGAGGCAGCAGACAGGTACCGGCAGGCCAAGCGGACTGCGGCTGCGGTGGTTGCCGTGGCGAAGACCTGGGTGTGGGAAGAGTTCGGTGAGGCCATGGAGAGCAACTTCCGGATGGCTTCGAAAAGGTTCTGGACCACCATCCGGCGTCTGAGGAGGGGGAAGCAGTGCACTGTCAACACTGTGTATAGTGGCCATGGTGTGCTGCTGACCTCAACTCAGGACATTGTGGATCGGTGGAAGGAATACTTCGAAGAACTCCTCAATCCCACCGACGCACCTCCTGGTGAGGAGGTAGGGCCTGGGGACTCGGGGGCAGATTCTCTTATCTGGACTCTGAGGCTGAGGTTGCCGAAGTAGTCAAAAAACTCCTCGGTGGCAGGGCCCCGGGGGTGGATCAGATCTTGTTGTAGGGCTGTCGTGGTTGACAGGACTCTGCAACATCGCGTGGACATCGGGGGTGGTGCCACTGGATTGGCAGACCAGGGTGGTGGTCCCTCTTTTTAAGAAGGGGGACCGGAGGGTGTGTTCCAACTATAGGGGGATCACACTCCTCAGCCTCCCTGGTAAGGTCTATTCAGGGGTACTGGAGAGGAGGGTCCGCTGGATAGTCGAACCTCGGATTCAGCAGGAGCAATGTGGTTTTCGTCCTGGTCGTGGAACTGTGGACCAGCTCTACACCCTTAGCGGGGTCCTTGAGGGTGCATGGGAGTTTCCCCAACCAGTCCACATGTGTTTTGTGGATTTGGAGAAGGCATTCGACCGTGTCCCTCATGGAGTCCTGTGGGGTGTTCTCCAGGAGTATGGAGTGTTGGGCCCCCTGATACGGGCCGTCCGCTCCCTGTATGACCGAAATGAGTTTCCTTCGCAGGGTGGCTGGGCTCTCCCTTAGAGATAGGGTGAGAAGCTCTGCCATCCGGGAGGAGCTCGGAGTAGAGCCGTGCTCCTCCGCGTTAAGAGGAGTCAGATGAGGTGGCTCGGGCATCTAGTCAGGATACCTCCCGGACGCCTCCCTGGTGAGGTGTTCAGGGCACATCCCACCGGTAGGAGGCCCCTGGGAAGACCCAGGACACGCTGGAGAGACTATGTCTCTCGGCTGGCCTGGGAATGCCTTCGGATCCCCCCGGAGGAGCTGGATGAAGTAGCTGGGGAGAGGGAAGTCTGGGCTTCCCTGCTGAGGCTGCTGCCCCCGCGACCCGACCCTGGATCAGCGGTGGAAAATGGATGGATGGATGGATGTAATCTGCATAATCTTTAGTAAATCAACACAGATGGAGAGTTTGTGTTCTGATCCTTGTAGAAGTATTCCTCACTAGGAATACAAATCCTTTTTCGACATATCTGATTAGTGTATACATATTAATTTAGATCATACAGACTGATGAAAATGGTCAGCGGCTAGACGAGTCCTTTCGACACCAGCTTAAAAAGCTGCAACGTGTACGTTTTTCCTGTAAACCCAGGCTGACAGGGCAGTGGAGCGGCTCAGGCCCGTTATCGGAGAGCTGGATGTAAACTCGGGAATCTAACAGATATTGCAGTAAACTTGATCCAGTTTGTTATTGAATCTGGTGGGAAAGTGCATGAACTTCTGAAATTTTGGAAGCACTGCTTTGAGTTCCACATGATTGAAGTCTTCAGCCACGATCACAGCTGCCTCTGGGTTGAAGTTCATCTGCCTGCTGATCAGACAGTACAGCGCTCGCTCAGCATTAGCCCCAGTGGAATGTAAACAGCTATGATTGGGATGGAGCAGAATTCTCTCACTGTTTTGAATGGTCTGCACTTCACAGCCAAATATTCCAGATCAGATGTACAGTGCGTTCCAGTGGCTATACACCAGGAATTGTGGATGTAAAGCATGAGCCCTCCGCCTCTGCATTTAGCAGAAGCTGCAGGCCTACTGCAGTCCACAATTTTGTTGTACCATACAATGACAATAAAAGCAACCCAAAGCGCCTATTCTATCTGCTCTGAACAAAAAGCGTCCTGGTAGCTCCACCACGGCACCAGGTATGTTGCTATCCAGCCAGTTTTTGGTGATAATGGCCACACAGCTGTCCATTCAAATCTTGTAAATTTTATTGGCCAGTGATCGAACACTGGCAAGGAAGAGACTGGGAAGAGCTGGTCAGTGTGGCTTAGCATGTAGCCTAGCACGCACGCCGCTCCTCTTCCTCTGCTTTTGTTTACGGTGTCTTCTCCATCTCCTAGGGCACAGAGGGGGGATTATGAGAGCCTCGGTGGTCCGTTGGATCGCTAGTGGTAGGAAATCCCACTTGGATTGGCAATTTCTTCCAATGTTTAATAATTCACCTCTGCCGTACTGAAATAATGCTTCTAGTGACTGGAATAACAGCAAAAACACAAACAAAACAAACAAAAGCCAAGCGCTCTGAGCTACTGTGTGTAGGCCACCATCTTGTAAACTGATCCACTGAGCAGTTCCCCACCTCCTCAACACCAACCACTATCTCTATTCCCTCACCTACTCTCCTTCTCTTCTTCTCATTGGGAATATCACTGTGTGTCCAGTCTTCCTCATTGTTTTGTGTCTCTCTTCCCCTCTTCTCTTTTTCTCCCTCTGTATCTTTCTATGGGTCTTTCGTCTCCAGAGCTTCATGCTGAACAGAACCCAGCCTCTAAGAAATCCAGCATCTACTACTGTCAACACCTGCCTATACTGTTCCTATTTTTATAACAACCTGCCATGCTGGAATGTCCTATGTTTGCTATGTTTGCATGTTTGTCTCTCTCTTTCTTTCTCCCTCTCTGCCTCTCTCTCTCTCTCTCTTGCTCTCTTTCATTCTCTCTGTCCTGTCCCCCTCTTCTTCTTCTCCTTTACCCAGCCAGTTTTCAGCAGGATAGTTCCTCCTTGTGGGCCTGATCCTGCTTAAGGTTTCTTCCTGTTATAAAGCAGTTTTTACTTGCCACTGTTCTTACCTGGAGGTTCAGGCTCTGGGTTTCTGCCTCTGTAAAGCACCTAGAGACAATTCTTGGAAAAGGCACTGTACGAATCGAATCGAATCGAATCGAATTGCCTTCTCAGGTCCCATCTGCTAAATTTACTGTCTGTCCCTTACACTCCTGTTAAAAATATGGTGATTGATTTTTTGAAGTTGTATTTCCTAAGTTCTGGAACGCTGTGCCTGCAACTTTACAGTGTGCGTAGGCTCTAGCACAATTTAAAAAGCAGCTAAAGACATGGTACCTCTTTAAAGAAGCATTTTAACTTAAATTTAATTTAATTTCAGTTTTATATTTTTAATTTAACTTAATTTAACTTAAACTTAAATTGCCAGGCTGACAGTATTGTTTATTGCACATGTTATTTTTTTGTTGTGCATGTTCTTTTATCATCTATGTTTTACATTTTAGCATGCATTTTACTGTGCCTTATTGTGTATTTATTGCTTAAATGTTACAGGTATTTTATTGTGTATTCTTGCATGTTATCAGTTGTATTTCTTTTGTCAAGGTACAGGTATTGTGCCATAAGTTTGTGAAAATGATGTATAATTAAACTTTCTTACTCTCTTATCATGATGCTTGACATAGAATGGAAGTACTTAATTTATCCTAGACATGGGAAAATACTTTGTTACAGCAGCAAGATTGCAGTACTTTAGCCAAATGTGCCACATGAAAAATGTACAAATAGAAAAAAATGCACAACTTCAAAGTTCTAAACAAACAGAGCATATTACAGAATGAAGAGCTGAGAGTCTCAGTCAGAACTTTCTGATGACTTTGCGAATAAAGATAAGATAATCAAACGAATAAAAGACACATTTGTCAGAAAGAACTTTTCACAATCGTACCATCATGATGGCAAATCAAGTGGAGCAAAAACAAGGACATAAATGCAGCAACTAATTTTTTCCTCACTTTGGATGAATCAACAGACATAAGCCATTTATCCCAATTCAGTGTGATTGCAAGGTATGCTGTCGGTGATGCACTGTGTGAGGAAAGTCTTGCCATTTTGCGAATGAAAACGTCAATGTGAGTTTTTTGAAGTCTTTCATGGAGTTTGCAAATGAAAAAAATCTACAGACACTTATTTCGGTGTGTACTGATGGAGTGCCGTGTATGGTGGGGAAAAACAAAGGATTTGTTGCGCCTCTTCGTGAAAATAAAAAAAAGACCCATCCTAAGTTTTCATTGCATTTTACATCAGGAGGCGCTATGTGCTCTGTGTGACAAGCAGCTTGGTGAGGTGATGTCATTGGTCATTTGGTTTATCAACTTTATTGTTGCTAAACGATAGCCAGTTTAAAGCACTGCTGGATGAAGTTGGGAGCAATTGTTCCGTCTTGATCTTGCACAGCAATGTGCATTGGTTGTCAAGAGGGAAGGTGCTTAGATATTTTGTGGCTTGCCTGAGCGAAATCCAGACTTTTCTTGAAATGAAAGATATCAAGCATCCTGAGCTAGCCAATACTGAGTGGCTCCTGAAGTTCCACTATCTCATGGACATGACTGAACATCTGAACCAGCGCAATGTGAAAATGCAAGGTATTGGAAATACAGTCTTATCCGCTCAAGCAGTGTTTGTAATTGAAAACAAGCTGAAGCTCTTTATTGTGAATATTGAAACAGGTCATTTACTACACTTTGAAAAACTGAGAGAATTTAAAGATACATGCACAGTAAGTGACATTTCTTAACATTTTGATTTCCAGTAGCTAGCTGACTTCACATCTAATCTCCTGCAGTCATTCAAAGCACGCTTCAGAGAATTTTGTGAGCACACTTGTCTTTTTAAGTTTATCTCTCATCCACACGAGCGTGCAGTGGACAAAGTCGATCTGAGTTATATCCCTGTTCTCTCTATCAGAGATTTTGAGGTAGAAGTTGCTGAGCTGAAGTCCTCAGACATGTGGGTGAGTAAGTAAGTTCAAATCACTGAATGAAGATATGGATAGACTTGCACGACAGCAAGCAGAACTGGCAAGCAAACACAAGTGAACAGAATTGAAAAAATGATATGAGCCCCACAGGGGTCAGTCTTTATGCCTCTTCTGTTCTGTTCATATATGGTGCAAATGCACGGGGCAAATGCTACAGAACTCTAATGTTGGTTATCACAGTTACACTGAAGACACACAAATATATCTAGAATTTCTCCCCAGACACTTGGGTCCAATACAGTCCCTCTGTCATTGTTTACAGCAAGTTAATTGCATGAACTGAAATTTCCTGCAGCTAAATGTTGACAAAGCTTAGGTTATTGTCTTTGCAAATACAGAAAAAAAATGAGTCTTCATAGCAAATACCTTAAATCACTGTCCCTAAAAAATCCAAAGATCAAGTCTGGGTGAGTTGATAAATTCAGATCTGACCCTGAGCACTCATATCTGTATGTCTTACAACTCTGTAACTGAAAATGTGTCTTATCAAATCAAAACTACAACCAGAATAAAAGTTGTTATATTGTACAAAGATCATAAAAACTGATTCATGCATTTATTTCCAGTAAGCTAAGCTAGACTACTGTAAAGACCTTCTGGCTGGCCTCACCCCCAAAAGAGCATCAAATAACTCAGGTTTTAACCAAAACAAAATGATCAGGACACCTTACTCCAGTCCTAAAGCCCTTACAGTGGCACCTAGCCATATGTAGAATATGGCAGTAGCTTAGGTCCATAATAATTTAATGACATTTTGATTTTATATAAACCTTGTAGAGCTCTGATATCCTCTGAGTCAGGTGAGCTACTTCAGCAAGTCCAAAGTTCCACCTAAACATGGTAAAGCAGCATTTATATTTTATGCTAGACAGAAATAGAATATACTACTTACAGATTTAAAAATAAATCTGAAATAAATCCCAGCTAAAGGCCTTCCTCTTTTCGAGTGCCTATGAACAAGTTTTTGGGCTACTTTACTACATTGCATTTTTTTCCCCCATTTGGTTAATAATTTTAAATTAATTCATTATTTTAAACAGCACTCTTGCATCTAAAATTGAAATTACTTTATTTGTGAAGTGTATTTTGTTGTATGGAATAATATTTCGTAATATTAATAATTAGAAATGTGTTGTTTCTATGTAAAGCATTGTGTTTGAAGTGCGCTATACAAATAAATGCCTTACCTACGACGGGCAGAATTATGATTTCTTTTTTTAAATATAAACTTTATTATTATTATTTATATGTGGGCTGGAACCAACGTCTTGGTGTCGTGACATCTGTTGGCCAATTGGGATAACTGTCAGTGGCGGCGAAAGGCGCCCCTCTGACCATTATGTCTCACGCCACTCCAGAGAGCGATAGACGCCATGGGTGAAAACCAGAACCAGGTAAATGTATCAGAAATGCAAACTGTGTATCCTTTTTTTGTTGGCGCATGTTTGCTTTTTAATGAAGCTGACTGAATACGATCAGTAAAACTACAACAAAGAGTTAGTACAAGTTCTGAGCCGCGAAAAAAACGGATGCGTTACTTTGTATCGTTGCGACAGAAAATGTTTTGAGATTGAGGCGCGGAAGTGAAACGCTACAAATAGTTCGCACGCGACCTCCGTTTTTGATTTAAATTTGTCTGGCGCGTTTTTCCTGGCGTTAAGTTCGTTGTTTTTGGTAATTGCACCCACTCGACAGGCTTCGAATGTCGTTTTTAAATCCGAAACATTTTTTTAGACAACCTATTCAGGCGGCACAGAATTGGCTACACGCAAAATGTGGGATACGGGATAACGTTAGTGTGTATAGTGTTTGTCTTGTTCATCTGTATAACAAATGATGAAGCATCATTTTTTTTTTTTTTTGTTTTTAATGAGCTAACAATCTCAAGTTTATTATCTCTTTTTCTCTTCCTTTCGTACCTTTCTCCCTGTTACACATTCATCGGCCCCCACCAGTGGTCACCACCGCTAACGACACATGTCAACACAGTATTCTTCAGACACTTTGTGGGCACACAATCCCATGTGGTTGAAATAAATGCGCATTTATGTTTTTTTGTTTGTTTGTTTGTTTGTTTTTTTGCACAGGAAGAACTAGGCTACAACCTCTTATATTGGTGACAGTAATTTGAATCGTTGTCATCATTATTGCGACTAACATTTTTTATTACAACCATAACAACAGCAACAATAATCAAGTATAGGCCTAAACATCACAGCAAATTATCTTTGCTATGTAATGTAGCTACAGAAATGTTCATAATTTGCTGCTCTTGAACTTTCATTTCTAAAGTTATATGATAGCAATGGTGCAGTATGACAGAAGGATGAAACTGACTATTTGATTTTAGTTGGTCATCCATGGAGAGTTCGTAGTATTTGAATCCCCATTATAACTCATTTCTCTTATGGTTAGTCTGTTGCTATCTAATAGTTATTCTAGGTCTAAACTTAATAGAAGCTGTTTTGTTTTCCTGTTTAGTTAGCCTAAATTGATTGTTACTCGACCAGGCTTAATATACATTTTTTGGCCATCTCTAACTGCATCACTTGCTTTGAGGTGTTGACCTAAAAGATTAAATAAGGAGAAAATAGGTGGATACAGGAATAAAACTTGATGACTGTGGCTCTCATTTATCAACCGTACGTATGGCAGAAAACTGCGCATGACCATTTTCACGCAAGGCCCGGCATTTATCAATCTGGACAAGCACAGGCAGCCACATATTCCATACATATTAAAATGTAAACGAATATCATTGAATAAAATAAATATATCTGTTTTTTGCAGAAGCATTTTTCCTCAACCTGATAAAATATAACAAATTTTTTCCTGAGAAATTCATGTTTGGTTTGTTTTTCGGTGTAATTATTTCTGTTTTTCTGACTTAATTTCTTTCTTTTTGTTTGTTTTTTTAAGCAATCTTGTTCTTTTTGTCGAAATAAATGTTTTCTGTTTTTTTCGTGGTAATTGACAGAATATGTAATAACTGGTGAACCTGCCACAGAGCAGCAGTGTTGTTTCAACAGTACATGCACACGCGTTACTGTGTCAAGGCAGCAACACATCTGCTCGTCCACAGCCCACCGCTGTCATCGTTCTCCAGACAGTGTTTTTCTGGGCTTCTTTAACACCAGTTTTCATGCTTCCTAACAGTGCGTCCCTGTTTAATCTCGAGGAGAACAACTTCCAGCTCGAAAAAGTTTTGTTTCTTTCTTAGGGTTCTCCTCTCAACGTTTCACCTCAGTGGGCGAAGCCTCTGAATATTTAAGGGCGGAACATGTTACTGATCGTTTTCAGTCACAGAATTTATCAAGACCCACTGATTCATACGTTGGAATTGGCTATATATGAAATTTTCACGAATCACACGTTTGTCTTTTCAAACTATGACTCCTGCAATCAGATCTGCGGATGTTTCAGCGTGACTTTTTGTGAACACCATAACCCTAAGCCTAGAATACACATATTTTAAGCAAAATAATAAATTTCCAAGTGTTTTCTTATTTAGAGCATAGACAAATAGAAAAAATATTTAAACTTGTTTCTATCTTTTAGTGATTGCGTAATATGTGATTTATCATTAATTCAAATAAAATAAATAAATGTTCACAGTTACATTAAAATCCAAACTTTTAGGTGTTTTCATGGTCATGGTTACTGATTAGATTCTAACCTAATTTATAATATAGATTTTTGACGGTGGTGGAAACTGGAGATGCAGGTAGAGAAATGAACTTGTGGCCTGACACAGAAAAACCAGGATTTTGTTGATGCACCCCTTCTTTGGGCCAAAACATGGGAGGAAAACCACTCAACATGTCAATCGCTGTGTTGGTGTTTCTCTCCTGCTGATGAATTTGTGCTTTAGATGCTGAACCTTGACCGAGTGAGGGAGTTAGAAAACTGGCTGAAAAGAACCAACACAAAGCTAACTCAAGTCAATGGCCAGAGAAAATATGGGGGACCACCTGAAGGTAAACTTTAAACCACCCAGTGTTCCAGCATTGGGTGAAATCTGGAACATGGTTATAGTACAAGTAGTTTATAAATGAATTCACTTGTGTCTATGTTTGGAATCCTAATCTGTGGGGTACCATGTATTTGAGTGAGATCATGTGAATAGTGTAGCAAATCATCTCCATTCTGCCATCAGGGTGGGACGGGCCAACTCCAGGAGCCTGTTGTGAAGTCTTCATCACTCATATTCCACGGGATACCTACGAGGACGTGCTGATTCCTTTGTTCAGCACTGTGGGTTCACTCTGGGAGTTCCGGCTCATGATGAACTTCAGTGGTCAGAACCGTGGCTTTGCCTATGCCAAATATGGCTTACAAACCATCGCTGCCAATGCCATTCAACTGTTGCATGGTCATGTGATCGAGCCTGGCGTTTCTCTCTGTGTGCGTCATAGCACAGAGAAGCGACACCTGTGCATAAGAGGCTTGCCAGGCACCACAAGGCATGCTGACCTATTGCAGGTACCACAACTTTGATAAAAATGTACTTGTTTCCTCATTTTAGTATTTTATAGTTCAAGTAAATTGGTAGAAAAAAAACACTGTAGAAATCAATGTAGTCTTAACTAGTACCCCTATATGAAGTGTGGGATCATTCACTTGTGTGATTCTTTTTTCCTCTCTCTGTGGATAACATCACCTTGATGTCAGTCTTTTTTGTTTGACTTCTTCTTTAGGTCTTTAGCTTTGAACTTGTGGCATCAATTGGTCTTATTCTTGATCATTCTTAAATTATTTAATAAGATATGATATTTGGCTAATGTCATACATCGAACACTGATATTTGGATTTTTTATTTTTTTTTTAAGTTGCTTAATATGTTACTGATCTTGTAGGTGTTGCGTGCCATGTGTGAAGGAGTAGAGATGGTTTCTATAAAAGCTGAGCCTGGTATTGCTGGCACGTCTGCTGTAGTTACTTTTTCTTCCCATTATGCTGCAACTAATGCAAAGAAGGTGGTGATGGAAGGTAGGTGAGATTGTAAACTGATACATGGCACGTATGATTGAATTACTGTTAATATAGGTCACGTTTATCTGAATATATTTATTTTTCAAGAATTCAAGAAGCAGTATTCATTGAGGGTCACAATCAACTGGCTGCCAGCGGTGAAGCCCAGGCCACATGAGTTACTGCCTCCACAAAATCCTGTGAATGTCTCTTGTGGGTCCTCTGTCTTGCTTCCTCACCAGACCCTCGCGTTGTCCAACTCCCCTGGTTTTTGCAGAACAGTTGGTTTTTGCAGAGCAGTTGGAGGACCTACTGCCCCCCAGCAGCCTTATGGATGTTCCACCACCTCCTCGCTTGTGTCAGCAACATCCCCCATGATGCTCCTTAATTACATGTGCAAGATAAGTGGTTTTGGCCAGCCATACTGTGAGATTTCCTGCAACCATGCAGGGCCTGATGGGTACCTACATTTTTCTTACAAAGTGTTTAGCCTTGGAATAAATCTTTTAGAAGGGGTGATAATGATCTTGCCTGGTGCCACTGTCGCCAGCACCATGGAGGAGGCTCGGGGGGCTGTGGCACAGCAGGTCTTGCGCAGGTTGTTTCACAAGCAGGTCTCCCACTGAGCAGAGCTTCAGAGTTCAAGTTCTTTTACACTGTTCAATTCTGTTTGATTTCAAAAAATATTTGATATGTATATTTTTTCGCAGAAAGCTTTTATGTGCATGGTTTTATTGGTATTGGAGTTGTTTGTGTTGTCATTTATGCATGCTTGTTATTGTGTGATTGTGTTCTGTTTTATGCATGCTTGTTATTGTATGTTGCTGTCAGTTACTCATTTTAAGTAAATGAGAATTCAAAACAAAATCAATGTGTTGAATTCTTTTTGGTTGTAAAATGAATGTGAAGTCATCAAAAAAAAAGCCTGAAACAGTTGCTGGGAAAACAAGTAAGTCTAATTGATTTGGGCAATTCTGGAGGAAAACTACAAAAAAAAAAAAATGTTGATGTGTCAAGACAATTACAGGCCTTCAGTAAATTTCACTTGAAGACCCTGTGGTGAGAGATGAATTGTTATCTGAAGAAAATGTGTCAACCTTGCCAGAGATGCAGTATAGCCAGCTGCATTCCTGCTGCCTGTGCAATTAAAAAGACAGCAGCGCTTTCAAGAACTTTGCCACAGCTGTCAAACATTTATCAGCTGGAGGTGTCAGCAGGCTGAGTGAGAAATTACTCTTTCAGTGTATTTCAGGTTCATATAACCTGAAGTGATGGCTTCAATTTATACAGCTGAGTTTTATCTTCGTGACTTGTCTGCCATCACAAAAGGCAAATAAATGCAAAGTTCTGTTCTGTAGATACTGTCATGAATCACCAGTATCGATTATTCACAAAATTCTGGTTACATATCCTCTACCAGCTACTAATAGCAGCTCCACAACAATGAAAAATATCCAGTAACAACCATGCAACCTCATGACTATCGCATCTACAATGTGTCAGCTGGAGGTCCTTCTGGCCATAAACAGTGCACATAATATAAACTCAGTGAGAGGGTCTATTCCCAAAGGCCCTTTCCTATGTAAAATTACTTCAAAATGCAGCAGTGAGGCTTTGTTCGAGCAGACATCATCACCTCCATACTGGTCTCCCTCCAGTGACTGTCAATAAACTTGGGAATCTGCCATTAAAGATGATTGTCACAAAAAGATTTTTTCACATAAATGGACACACATCTAAATTTTTGCATTGACTGTAATGAGTGGTGTTTATTTCAGACACTTTAAAAGTACAAGCATGTTACAGGTTGATATAGGTACTGGCTGGCTTTAGCTGAAGAATTCCTTAACTTCTTGCACTTTTCAGTTGAATGCTTAATTTTACTTCACTGATGTCATTCTTTTTATGAGTCTGCCTGTTGCTCTGTAGATGAGGCCACATGTGTGTTTTCAGAGCTGCATTATTTGCAACAATTTAGACAGAATTAACAAAAGCCTGCATGACGATGATGACGATACAGCTGAAGAGCCGGGAATGACTAAGCCTCAGAGGTTCTCCTTCTGATCTCAGCTATGAGTTCTGCTCTGGAAATATCAACCTGTGGAGAAATAGGACATTCACTGTCAACTCAATTTTGCAGAGAAGTGACTATTCTTCTGTGCCAGATTCCCATTGTATGTATATGCGCAAAAGCGACTGATAGGAAGATCTAACTATAATCATGGGCAAAACTCAACTGTTCTTCACTGTAGGCCAATGGTCCCCAACCCCCGGGCCGTGGACCGGTACCGGTCCGTGGATCAATTGGTACCAGGCCGCCGGCCTCCCAAGAAATACAGTAATTACGGTATTTTCCGCACTACAAGGCGCACTTGAAAGCCTTCAATTTTCTCAAAAAATCAACGGTGCGCCTTTTAACCCGGTGCGCCTTATGTGTGTGCTGAGTACACTGGCAGCGATAAACCGGTTAGAGAACTGGCTACAGTAGGCGCGCCTAATTCTGCCACGCCCCCGGCAGGTAGGTATATACTGTACCGGTATGCTGCAAAACAACATCTTTGGCGAAGGACCCCCGAAAATGGCACCAGCAAAATAAATCAAGAGTTGACCGGTCCGCGGTGATAAAAAGGTTAGGGAGCACTGCTGTAGGTCATGCCAATATGAACACTGGACTAAGTTAAGAACCAATTAAATGCATCCTCAGGATTAAAATATTAAATAATTGTAGGATGATAGTACTGCATTGATCATATGAAATTATTGATAACATCAAAATAAATTCAAATGTGATGTGAAATGTGAAGGAAAAATTTGTGTATTTTGTATCAGCAGTACCTCATCTCTAGTAGCAACATCACGGAGTTTGACCACTCCATTTTTCAGTTCCTGTTCTCCCAGTATGGCCACCAGCGGGATCCCTGACTCCTCACAATGCTGTAGCTGGCTCAACAATTTAGGATTCTTCTTGTACATCAACTCTGCCTAAACACACAGACACACACATTTTTCTACCTTTGTGAGGTGTAATTAACATAGATTAATTTGGACACTTTATCCTAACCACACACACCTTAATACCAGCATTCCAGAGTTCAGTGATGAGTCTAAGCCTCTCCTCCAGCAGGTTCTTCTGAGCAGCTGCCACCATGACCTGAACCTCTGTAGTACGAACCTTCTCTGCTGAGGCCTGCAACAACACAAAACAGCTACAGAGACCCTGACACATCCTCAGATAATTCCTTAAAACACAGTTCAAATTCTATATGTTCCTACTAGGTAATAACTGAAGTGTCACCTCAGCCTTCTGCTCCATGATGGAGAAGATCCTCTCAATGCCGATACTGACACCCACACAGGGCACCTTCCTAGCTTTGGGGTCAAACATGCCCACCAAGCCGTCGTATCGCCCCCCACCAGCCACACTGCCCACAGTGACACACTCCTCTGTTGGTGCCCCGTTTGAGGATTCAGTGGCTACAGGTGCCACGCCTGCCTGACTCAACACTGCCTCATATATGACTCCCGTGTAATAGTCTAGACCTCGAGCCAGGCTAAGGTCAAACACCACCTATAATAAAATAACAATATGCGTCAGCAATATTTAAACACTATTAATAAATTGTGCTATGGATAAAAAAAAAAAAAAAATGCCACACCTTGTCTGTGACCTGGAAGAGCTGAAGGTAACTGAAGAGCAGCTTTATGTCAGTCAGGCCAGCACAAGCCTGCTTACTCTGACACATTTTCTGGTCTTGAAGGAGACGTTTGGCCAAGTCCATTCCACCTACAGAGACGTTCACAAGGATTCATGAGAATTTATGTGTTCGTCAAACCAAATTTAATATGGCTCTCTCTTCATTTGTATAACTTTTCTTTTACATAGAATAAATATATAAATGAAACAAAATATAAAAGAAGTCAAACTTTTTCCACATATCAATATGTCAATGTAGCTAAACATGAAGGAAATGCATTATAATAATATTTCTTTAAAATAATACATTTAAAATAGTATATGGCCTTTTACTTGGGTACAAAAGAAAAGCAAAAACAACAAACACCACATTGAGGATATACTGTATTAGGGTAGATAACAACAGTGTTAAAAAAGTCATACAGCAGCTGATAACTAAAGAAAAAATGTTAAATTAGCAAGTCATTTTAGATGAACAGACACTTGATAACAGCACAGGGCAAACACAGATTAAATGGATTCAGTTTGTATGTGTGAGCTCTACCCAAGTAAGAAGTTTACAAGGTGAGACCGAGCAGTTTTGGCTGATGCTGGAACAGCTTGAGTGGAATGAAATACAGACGAATGGTGCTATCTTTGCTCAACGCATATCTTATTAAAGATGAGGAATTTCCTCATATCGTCACCCTCTTAAAATAACTGCCTAAGTCATTTTTTTACAATGATTTTTTTTTTTTGCCACCCCAACCCTATTTAACAAATGGCTCAGTTTTTTGTGTTTCCTGAAAAATCTGAAAAAATGAGATAGGCAATTATTTTAAGAGGGTGACAATATGATTCTTTAGGCCAGACATCCTCTGGATAAGAAGAATATATCATGGGAGGTACTAATAGTTAGCTACTTCAAAGTATCTGAAGGAGCCATTTTGTATTTTATTGAACAATTTTTAATGCCTTTGCTCTGCTACTGATAGTACATTCTTTGTGGAAGCCAATGATGCTTTTTAGAGATGTTGGGTGTCATTGGGAATAGAACAGCTCAATGACCAACTGCTTTTTTTGTGTCTGTTGAAGATCTATGGAAAATCTTACCCTGCATACTGACGTATACCCCAATCTGGTCAGCGACATCTTCTGACAAACCCTTCTCTTTCACCATTTCCTTTTTCACATCTTCCCACGGCAGCTAGGATGGGATGACAGAATGAGCAGAAATGAGCCTGCCGTTTAAAATTAATCAATGTGAATACTGCAGTGCATCAACTCACCTTGTCCAGTTTATCCACTGTTGAACAGATGGTGCGGAACTTGTCATCTGGAACGCCACATACAGCAAACATCCCATCAAGAATACGTCTATCATTGACCTGGAAGAGGAGAAAATTGTTAAAAGATTGATTTAAATGAATTATTTTTTTTTAAAAAAGCAACTGAAATGATGTGGAAAAACCTTGATCCGAAAGTCACCAATCTCCAGCTCGCCGAGGATTTCATGGACAATCTTCAGACACTCAGCATCTGGAATCATGGGATCATACTGTCCTGCTATGTCAAAATCCTGCAAGACACACAAATGTGATCGTTGCATCACGTAGAATTTTCACATCAGAGGGCCTTTCAAGTCAGCCAGTATTCTGTCAACATAAAAGTAGCAGGAGAGACAAATGCATTTAAGGATGACTTACACATTGATAAAACTCTCTGTAACGTCCACGGGTCATGGCCGGGTTGTCACGGCGGTACACTTTGGCAATGTGGTAGCGTTTAATGTTGGTTATCTTGTTCATGGCTAAATACCGGGCAAAGGGCACCTGGCAAAACTGGTTAAGGATGAGAGCAGCAATCTGTTCTGAAAGACGGGTTTAATTAACAAAAAAACATATCTGCACCACTCCGTTCTGTAGGGAATTTTAGTTCTGTTAATTTAGTGATGCCTGTTATGAGATGTGAGATTTAACATGTGACCTACATCAAGGATGCCCCGACCATACTAGCGTTGGCTGAGACATTCTCCACATGTGAGAATGGTGAGCAATGCCCAGCGTTTTGAGGGTATTTTGAACATCTTTTCATCATTGCTTCCAATGCAAAGAACAGACTGAAAACAAAAACTTAAGAACAAAAGTCAGATTAAATACAAGTAGTTCAAAAATGCTTGCAATGGAAAAACAATCAATAACATATAGTTTAACCCTAACCCTTACAGTGTGTAATTGATTAAAAAAAATGATAAAATGTGAAAGTTGTTGTTACAACACTATATGGTATTATGAAGCACTTGTATGGTGTTTAAAATACTTTCACATTAGGAGGGGAAAAAAAGCATCATTAAGCAATGATCAAATGTTGTTTTTGTAATTATTATACAAACATCACGAGCTGGTTTCTTGAAATTTACCCAAAACAGTCAGAGTTTAGATTTTGCTTCTGACTTTTCTGCAGCGATGCTAATACAAAATGAGCACAAGTGGCAGCATGAGGATACAGTGAGGTCATATCTGAGAGACAGTAGCTCTCCTCCTTGGTCTTTGAGGTCGTAGATAAGTTTGGAATCTTCTCCATACTTCCCTGTCAAAGTTTCCTACACACATGCACACATGTATTGTTTATTGTATATTTGATCATGTTTCAGTTAGCAGCTGTGTTTTCAACATTAGCTGATGTTCATTTAAATATGTGCAAAAACTACCTTCAGTTCAAACACAGGTGTGTCAATGGTCTCTGCTCCATGGCGTTTAAAGCAATTAATGATGGTGTTGAAGACTTTCTCTCTGATAGCCATCTGCTTGGGATTGTAGTCTCTTGTTCCCTAAAAGAGTGAGTAAGTCAAGTGAGTCTTTATTCAACTAAAATCAAAATCAGAATGAAAGACATATGGAATGGCAGATTTACACAGTATTCACAGTAATTGTGCTGTATACAGTAATTAATAGGAGTAAAAATGCAATTTGTACTGTTCAATGTTGTTTAGCCACTGCCTATAGACTGGGTGTGTGCGTTGACTTTTGGGTTGTGCGTGGTACTCGAATATCATTTATTGAGCAGAAGGTGGCCTGAAAAACAGTTGATGTTTCTGTTGCTTTAGGTCCTAATAGATCTGAACATGCAGCCTGATGGGAGAGAGCTGGGTAAGATTGGTCCCCAGCTAGCCTGCTAGACCAGATAACATCCATAATTACATACAATTCATATCCAGGAAGACAAACATCCATGTGCTGATAGATAGATAGATAGATAGATAGATAGATAGATAGATAGATAGATAGATAGATAGATAGATAGATAGATAGATAGATAGATAGATAATGTATTACTATTTTTGCAGTTTTTTTGTAAATCATTTAATTTAAAAATTCATGGATAAGAACAATAATTATATTTTAGCATTAAAAATATAATTTCGGTTAAAGAGCTTCTACATATTGGTGTATTTACCATTGCAGAAGCTGTTAATAATTACCAATTTAGAGCAGTTGTGGCAAATTTAGCAGTTTTGGCAAATTTATTAGATCACCACTTTGGGGTGGTAATCTTTGGGGTACTACAGACAGACAGACAAATGATAGAAGGTGTGTGTGTTTGTATTTGTGATGTCTTATTTTATATTTCCCTTATCTATTTTAATGATATGATCCAGACTATAAATCAATACCTATACCAACTTGGGAACTCTGTAAACATATGTGAATAGTTCAGCACTGCAGTCTTACCTTTGCCGTCTTGAGGACAAATTGAGGTCTTCCATCATCCCCTCCTAAATGAGCCTTGAGCTCCAGCAGTTTAGCAACCTCTTTATCGATCTGAAACATACAAAAAACAGAAAAACAATAACATATTTTAAAAAGAGTCCTTCAATATAAAAACAAAATCATGTAATAGTGACAAGCAGCAAAAAAAAGCACTTATAAAAGGTTAAAGACAATATTTACTTAAACAGTGCCACGGCCTACCTGAGCCAAAGTGCCCCCAGGAAAAGATTGTAGGGATAGTGCACGTGTTGCAGTCCAACAGCCCATCAAACCAGAGCAAACACGAGCACAAAACATGGCCAACACGTTCAGTAGGCAGGAAAGAAGATATAAAATGTGAGGGTAAATTCGATCCAGAATTGTTCAAAAATGTTCAAGGGTCCATCATTGATATGAGTTGGTATTATCCAAGGTGATATCCAAGGTTATGGGAGATGAATTCAACAGATAATGAGGATTGATGATGCAGGTTCAGCCGGGCCAAGGTCATCCAAGGGTCAGGCAGGAAGAACAGGAGAAAAGTAGTAAGCAACCTTAGCTCTAGTAGAGGGCGGATCATGATGCGTCATCATCATCATCATCATCATCAGAGCGTGGAGGACAGAACATGAAATGTATCAAGTCAATCAAAGCAGGGAGCCCTATGAAGCATGTACAGTCACACAATTCTAAAAAATAGCTGTAAATATTAAAATGCCAAAAAAACATGAAGATATGTGTTCAATGCCTAAAATTAAATTGATTAAAAGAAGCATTCTATGGTCAGTTTATACATTTAATAGTAAAATATGTTCTTCTCTAACAGACATCTCTCAGTCCTGATGCCCAGGCTACCATGTTAGCTACAGTTAAAATCATATTTTATTTAACAGACAACTAACTCTTTTCATAACTTAAACAACGATGTCTCCCAGACCAAGGACGCTAACAGATCTAACAGTTTGAAGAAAGCAGTATCTTACTACATGAGATACTACAATATCTGAATACACTTAAAATTCTAAGCAAGTTTTTGATCACGTGTTATTGCATCAGCTATGTATACACTTGTGAATTTGGCTTTTTAACGTAAAAACGTGCAACGATATCTGTGATTCCTTACCAATACATCCATGTTGAATTATGCACTTCATCGAAAATCTAGGCTACACCCATGTAAAATCAACTTTTACGACTTTAGCTAGTAAAATTCTAAACGATAAGTGGCAACCCGTTTTACTCAAATACAGTATAAAGAAAGAAATAATGGTTGGTATAATGTCAAATAACCAGTATCTCTTGAGAGTAGAAATAGACTCGGCCTCCCTGTCATATAGAAACTGGACATATGTCAGGTCACCGCGTGAAAAAAACAATCAGGATTTCACCGACCTCACCCACTAACACTGACCTGCTCTTTGCTCGCCTTTTCTGTCTTTAGCTTCCGAACGACCTCCCCTTGCGTTTTAATCGCTTCTTGAATCTTTGCTGTATCGTCCATGATTTTCAGTGATGTATTTTTCCACAACTAGCACCGTTACTGCTAACACTGCAGCTGTCAAAGGAGTGACAGAAAGCGAATGTAAAAATTAACAACTTCCGGGTGTCTTCTTCTTCTTCTTCTTCATCTTCTTCTTCTTCTTCTTCTTCTTCTTCTTCTTCTTCTTCTTCTTCTTCTTCTTCTTCTTCTTCTTCTTCTTCTTCTTCTTCTTCTTCTTCTTCTTCTTCTTCTGCGTGGATTATCATGGGGTTGGCAAGCAACGAATTGGTGCATTACTGCCACCAACTGATGTGGAGGGTGCATCCTGATACATATATGCTCATTCTAATTTATAAAATGAAAAAAGGGAAAAGGAATAAAAGGCTATATCCTACTCAGAGTATACTGAAACAATATTTGAAACTCCTTTCTTTTGTCTTAAAATTTCTGCACTAATTTGATTTGTGGCACTTTTAAGTTTCCTGACCAGCTTTTTTCTTTCTGCCTCGTATTTTTCACACTTGAATAAAATATGCCACACCATTTCAAATTTCAGTCAACTAAATCTGCCTGTTGCATGTTCCCCAGTCATAAATAATATGCTGTTCAGCCCCGTGTGTCCAAATCTCATTCTTGATGTTAGTCTCTCTTCATTTCTGCCCTCATTTCTCCAACTTTCCTTTGTATTCTGTAATACCACTTTCCTTTCCTCTCTTCCTCCCATTGCTTTTGCCACCTTTCCTTTATTCTCTGTTTGAAAATATCCCTCACTTCTGTTTTGCTGAGATTAACCACTAACTCAATGTTGCTATACTCTGTTGCCTCTTTTGCATTCTGGTCTGCTAACTCATTCCCTATTATTCCACTGTATGCTGGTACCCATAGAAAAACTACCAACAGACCCATCATCTGAACTATGAAAAGTACTTGTTGAATTTCTATCAAAATGTCTTTTCCACCCTCTGAATGACTTTACTGTAGAGTAGCTAACGAAGAACCTGAATCTGAGCAAATTATTGTTCTAAGTGGTTTAATTTCCTCTACCTATTGTACCGCTAACATTATTGCCATTTCCCCTGTGTATAATGAAATCCCTTCTTTGACCCTTTTGCTACTTTGATATTGAATTCTGGAATGACAAATGCTACTCCTAATCTACCTGTTGAACTTCTTGATGTATGTGTAAATCTGTACATAAACTGTGATAACTGTCTATATATTGTTGTTTGCTTCTATTGTTTTTCACTAATAGTGTGTAGTGTCTGAAGCTATGTATCTATTCTCTGTAACTCTGTAAGAAGTCAGCTTGACCTCCAGCTATGTGTCCATTCTGTGCAGGCCGTAGAAATCTGTGAGGCCTTGACTTGTTCCCAGACATTCTGTCGCTGTTTCGCAGGTGTTCCCTGTCTCCTGATATCTGAACATGCCATGGGCTCAGGATGGCTGACCATGTATGAGCCTCCACCGGAGGGAGAAATCCTCCTCTTTTCTTCTCCTTTCTCCCTTTCTGTAACAACTGGACGTTATACCATATATGGTTGAAGTTCAGAGAAGAAGGTGTTTACCAGATATGGTTTGAGTTAGGCTGTTATCAGAGAAGAATATGTTTACTCGGTAGTACATAAGGCTGCTACTGGGATGAGTCAGGAGGAGATCTTCACCATCAGGACCACGAGGCCTCCCGCGGACAGACTGCAGTGCCCGGTTTGATGTCCGACTTCTCTCTCCAAATAAACATCTATTCAAACCAAGTTGGTGTCTGTGAAGATTCCTTCCTCATCAACACATCTCGGCTACCAGCAGAAAAAATTCACCACAAAACTTGGCGTCACAAACAGGATCGGTTATGGCTGTCTGACCAACTCCCGCCCCAAGCCCGCAAGTAAAGTGAACATTTTTCACACATTGGGGTGCTGGTTAGTTCAATTAAGCATTTGGGGGAGTAATTTAGACACACCGTAAAGTCATTAGTGTGGGTGTACATTTTTGTGTTGATGTTGGGGAATACTTCTTCTAAATTTTTCAATTTGACCCTTTTTTTTGTTTTGTTGAAGACTGTAACAGTAACAGTAAGTAGTGGCCCTGGGAGAGAGACAGGCCATGAGTTTTATTGCACTGCTCATTTCAGCTAAAAAGGACAGCTGATTCTGGATTTATCTTATTCGGCCTGTACACTGTGTTATGCACAGCATTGCCAACTGAGCGTGCAGTGTTGTGGCCAGGTAATGTTGATATAGTTTATTCACAGCGAAGTCGTAAGAGTTGGCCCAAAGTCCTGTGTGCCCCGTGGGAGTACTCAGGCCAGTCTCTTTTGAGTGGCTAGAAATCTGGGATTAATACTTGATTGTGAATGCCCTCTCTGGTATGGCTGACGAGCGTGCTTGAAGACATTTTTTCGATCAGGTACCCACTTTTCAGGGTCGTAAATTTAGCGCGGGCAGTCGCGGAAAAACGCCGGGGACTTCCTAATAGGAATCTGCTTGGGCAGACTGTGTGTGCGTGCGCGCGCCTGTGAGTGTGTGTGACCAGACTTGGAGCTCTGTTTGAGCATCAGTGTAACCCTTTCTTTTCCGTCCCCCTCTCTTTCTCTCTCTCTCTCTCACTCTCTGTTTATTCTTGTGAGATTGATCTTTAAGGGACCTTCTCGTAGTTTGTTGTTTAACAAAAAAAAAAAAAAAAAGAAGAAGAAAATTGTTTTTGTACCTCATTTAGATTGATTGAGATTTTGTCTGAAGCTTGAAGAAGACCTAAGGGTGGTCCTGGTAGTGAAAAACACCATATAAGTCTGCGCTGAAACAAAGAATTCGAGGTGCGGTCACGAAGGACCGCATGGTGCTGAAGCATATACATAGACACAAACACATGCGTATGTATGCTGAAGTGGTGGTGAACAAAGAAAGGCCTAGAAATATTACATTTTGACCTTTCAGGTTTACACATTTATGTAACATTTTTGCTGAACTTCATTTAAAGCGATTTTGAGAAAATATTTTCAGCCGTTGTTGGTCAATTTTGGACCTGTGAGTTTTAGGGTGTGGCTCACACCACACATCTACACCTTGGGCCTGTAGCTTAGCTGTTAGCTTGGGGTAGTGAGAATGGATGTTCACTCTCTGACTATCAGAAGTGAACAGGAAGTGGTTCTCAACTTCATGAGTTGGAGCTAGCTGGCTCCCCCTAGGGGTGAGCCGGAGAGTCCTCCTCATTCAATGCCTGCTCACTTTATTTTTGGAGTTGCAGCCTTTATCAGAAGAAGAGACGAAACACTTATTTGCGTTCTCCTTCTTAGAATAGTGATGAATTATTTAATTTGAGTTGAGAGTTTTAGGATGAGAAAATAATTAGATTATATATAATTAGATGATTGCCTAATAATGATAACTGTTATAGTTTAATAAAAATAATGATAATAACACACTAATTAAATTTCTGCTGATAATCAGTGATTATGTGCAAGGACTATGCATTTTGTATTTTCTTGAAGGAGCCTAATAGTTTATGAATTACTGAATTTTTCTTTTTCTTTTTTACACTTTTGACACATCTGAACTTGACCCCTCTAGGAACAGACGAGAGGAGGAGTTGATCTACTGGTGGCGACATAACGGTCTTTCACTAAAGTCAGTGAAATTTTATATACACATACACACATAATATTTTTGGACAAATATCTACAACAATTGTTTTGCTGCTTCTTTGAGTTTGGAGTCAGATCAGATTCGTTTGAGTTATAAGGAATTTATAAAATTCTTTAACCTTTTCTAATCTTATTTAGACACATTTCTTTATTAATATTTTATTATAATTCTACTTCAGTTTCCTTTTATTTCTTTATACTTCTATATTTCCATATTGATTGAACAATTTACTTTTCGCATTCGAGCTAACCATTGATTAATCTTTTTGCATTTTAATTAAACATCAATTAAAATAAAAAACACGTTTACACTTTAGAGGTTTGATATTTAGATACGAATCTTTTCATTATACAACTATCAAGCGAAAATGTCAAAAGGGGAAAAGAAAACACTCAAACGCATGACCCCGATTGAGGTGGTGCAGAAAAATAATCCTTTTATTAAAGGCCTACTAGAGGCCTCAAAGAAATGGAACAAACGTTGGCCAGACATTGAACAACCTTGGCGGTACCCCCAACCCTGATGTGATTCAAACAATCAGTACGCTTGTCACCGCCTACAAGGCAAATGAGGAAAAAGGACAAAAGGGCAAGTCTCGTGCAGAAAAAAGACGAACTGAGCTCGCAATGTTGCAACTTTTTGATCAAGAGGGCCAGAAGTTGAGAGCGGCTGCAAAAGAGAAAAATAGAACCGCGAAAGAAAGAAAGAAAGAACCACAAAACAAACAGTGACACAAGTGTCAAATCAACTGTTGCATCCGGTAAAAGTGGTACTATTGCGCTCACTTTTAGTTGGTGTATTTTGAATTATTTTGCTTTCTCTATTGCTGTCCATCCAAAGCTTTTTTTTTTTTTTACTTCTTCCCCTTTTCCCAGCGAGGCTTAGCCCATACTGTGTGTGATGATCTTGTTCATGCCCCTTGCAGATTAGCCCAATAGTTTAGGGGAAGCTGCATTCTCTGAAGTAGGAGGGGCATGTCCCCCATCTCTATCTGCAGAACTGCGATTGGGGTTGTTTTAAATGCTCCTGTGCAGAGTCTCAGTACCAGAGATTGAATTCCGTCTAACTTTTGAAGAAATGTGTTTGCTGCTGACCCATATACCACAGTTCCATAATCCAAGACTGATTGTATTAAACCACAATATAAAGATCTTAGTGACATCCTGTCTGTCCCCCATTCACTGCCAACCAGACACCTCATGACATTTAAAACTTTTTACATTTTTCTATTACTTTCTGGATATGTACAGCCCATGTCAATCTTTCATCAAACTATAAACCTAAAAATTTAAATTCTTGTTTATAAAGTCCCATTGTCTTTGTCTTCTCAACTGAGATCTTAAATCCCCATTTATATGACCATTCTTCAGTTTTCTTAATAGCTCCTTGTAGTTTGTTTACAATGAATTTCAAATTTCTCTCCCTCTTCCAAATTGCTCCATTATCTGCAAAAACTGAAAATCCTATCCCACTCTTTAATTCCATGAACACATTATCGATCATTATGGAAAATATTAAAGGGCTGACTATCAGGGCTGGTGGTAAGGACCCAAGAGTGACACAATAATGGAAGGAAGCTGGAATTTTAATTCCACAAACAAACAGGCAGGGGATCAGGCAATCTCGTCGTCAGATAACAGCAATCAGGTGTATTGGGGCGTCACAGCAGAATCAGGTGAACATCAGGCTGGGTCAGAAACAGGCAGTGAGGCAGAATACAAAATGCTGGAATGGCAACTAGAAGCACACACAATCTGGCAAGAAGTCTTTCAAGGTCTGCAGTTTATGTAGCCCCGCTGATTAGCAGATGAGGTGCAGGTGAGGCTGATTAGGCATGCAGCACAGGTGAGGCAGGGAGGGGAGGGCAAGAGCTGGAACAGACCAGCAGCTGTGACAGCTGACTATGCTACCTTCAGGTGTACCATTTTCAATTCCAAATTTCCTTGAGTATGTCTTACCTAACCTCAATTGAATAATCCTTTCCTTTTAAAAAAAAAATCCCTCATCCATCTATATACGACCTTTTACCCAACCTACTCAGTTTTATTAATAATACTTCCCCCCACATCATATCATAAGCCTTTTCTATATCAAAAAAGACTGCCACGACACTTTTTTGTTGATCTGTGCTTTTTCTTATCTCATTTTCTAGACATAATGCTGGAACCATAGTGTTTCTTCCTCTTCTAAATGCAGTTTGATATTTTGAAACATATCCTGTCTTCTCTACATAATATGTCAATGTTTCATTCACCATTTTCTCCATTACTTTACATATATTTGATGTTAGGGCATTAGATGTTCCTGGATTAAAACAATCTTCCCCCTGTCCCCAGCATTTCCCCTGTCCCTCATCTCTGCACTCCTCTATTCTGTGATCTCCTCCACATTTAGAGCACCTCTTACCGCCCATGCGGTAAAGATGAACATGAGGTGATGACATCCTCCCACTTTAATCTCATTCCTTATTCTCTCTCTATATATATATATATATATATATATATATATATATATATATATATATATATATATATATATATATAGTGCTGTCAAAATTATCGCGTTAACGGGTGATAATTAATTTTTAGAATTAGTGCCGTTAAAAATTTTTACGCATTTGACGCACACGCACCCGCCCCATACATCCCATAATACCACTCAGAAGTGCAGTGACGCGCAGTGAGCAGAGCGGATGCATCCGTGCGGTGAATGTAAACATGGAGGAAGAGCAGGTTGGCCCTCTGGATGGGGACTTTCAGTTTAAAAAGAATACAGATGGAACAATAAATAAGCAGAAAGTAATTTGCACTCACTGCAGGAAGGAGTTCCGGTTCCACCGGAGCTATTCTAGCCTAAAGGCCCATCTGGAACATCAGCATCCAGGGGCTTCCAGTTCCAAAGCTACAGCTAGCTTGCAACATTTGATTTACAGTGAACCCTCATTTATCATGGGGTTACGTTCTGAAAATCCCCCGTGATAAGCGAAATTCGCGAAATAGAAACCTGTTTGCTACTTGTATTCAAATACATGTTACGGCCTCATAAACCCTCCTCGCGACCTTTATAAACGCACACAGCGCGGACGCAGCCGATAAATAGCCAGACGGCAGAAATCAGTCCCATCCTTCAAGAACACGGAGCACTGCGGCTCCAGATAACGTATGACTCAAGAGGTCAAGCTGACCTGTACAGAAAACAGAGGCCTAACTTCATTTGTCACTATTTGTTCAAACTTTGTGTAGACCATCAGCTGTTTCAGGTGACGTTTAACGTACCTAATGGACACATTATTGTTGAGATCTCAGCAGAAGTTGTTACTGTTCATAATGACTCGGCAAGCTGTCAGCTGTTTGCGACAGTGACCTAATATGAAGTTTTTATGCTTAAGCAAAACAAAAGCACATGCTTACGCAGCTATGGTGGTTACATTCAGTTACATGAGATAAATACATGAGGAGTCATGGCTAATCATATGAGGAGACACAAGATAAATCATAGGAGTTTTGTGAGCAAGCTAAATCATTACACATGGCCTAAATTATTAGTTGATCAAGTCATAGGCTTCGACAACTCAGGGTTTCAATCATAGCATCAAATTTTTATCTCTACAGTATGCAAGGTGGTTTGGTTGGTGAAAATAGGAAGATAGGCAACACTGGTGAGGTGAGGGATGAAATAGGTGAGGTGGTGGAGATGTTAGGTGAGAGGGCGGGTAGCAGGAGTGAGATAGAGCTTTGGTAGATGAGCCTGGGAAGGTTAGTGAGACAGGTGAGGCAATAGCTGAGCTAGGTGGGGTGGTGGAGATGGCAGTTGAGTTAGGTGAGGTGGTGGAGATGACAGGTGAGTTAGGTGAGATGGTGGGTGACAGGAGGGAGACAGGGATGGGTTAAACAGTTAAAGTAGCAGGCAGGCAGTATGAGGGTGTCGTGGACCCCGGGGTGTGTGAGAGTGTGTGTGTGTGTGTGTGTGTGTGTGTGTGTGTGTGTGTGTGTGTGTGTGTGTGTGTGTGTGTCTGCGTCTGCTCCTGCAAAGCGGCGTAGCAAATGCAAGAACATGCTGACTGCAGTGGTGGAGGGTTGTAAAACTGGGTGGCCGGAGGCCCCATCAGCCACTATTGTGGACAGTGATGCAGAAGCACACATGTATGACTGTGGTGACATGTCCAACATCACCACCGCAAATCAGGAAAACAAATACTACCCAGAAAAAATGCTTAAGCTGTTCCTCCAGCAAACCAAAGGTATAAAAGGCCTAAACATTGAAAAGTATTTTCTAAGCTGTTTTTTCTCAATTCAGCAAGGCACGTTGTAAAAAATAGAGCTACGTCCGATCTGACCAAATAATAGGTTTTTAGACTAAAAAAACAAAGGATAAAAGTCAGAAAATGACTTGATTTTTACGATTATGGACGTCTTGATTTTATTTGTTTCTTTTATTGCCAGTGCTTTTAACCTCTCCCTCAATATGGAGTCTTTTATAGTGGGGACATTGAATGTTAATGGTGCCAGGGTGGCAGAAAAAAGGGCTTTGGTGTTTGACACAGCAAGGAGCAAACATGTTGACGTACTATTTTTGCAAGAACCGCACAGTGACGAGCCGAATGAACTTGCCTGGGACAGAGAGTGGGAGGGACAGGTGGTCCTGAGCCATATTAGCACTGCTAGTGGGGCGGTGGGGTTCCTATTCTCCAGGTCATTTATTCCCACATCAGTGGAGGTGGAGCATGTAGTGAAAGGGAGATGTCTTTTGGTAAAAGCATGTTCTGATCAGCGCACTTTGGTTTTTATTAATATTTATGCTCCGTTCAGGAGTGCAGAGAGGAAGAGCTTTTTAGAGAAGGTTAGCACCAGACTGAGCTGTTGTGGCTCGGAGGATTTTTTAATCTTGGGAGGGGATTTTAACTGTACTGAATGTGAGGATTTTAGACCACAACTATGCAGAGCCTCATCCAGGATCCCAACATGCTCTGAGGCAGATGGCACTCCCATGGCCTTGTGGATACGTCGAGGAGGATGCATGCAGACTGCTGTCAGTAGACATGGTCCCATCTAGGTGAAGACAGGATTTCTATGGCCAGGCTTGACCATTATTATTGTTTCAAGCATTATTTTAATGTGCTTAAAAGCTGCACCATCACGCCAGCCAGTTTTAGTGATCATTCTTTGTTTTATGTCATATTTTTATCAAGAATGTTTTACCAAAAAGTACTTACTGGCATTTTAATTCTGTTTTAACTCTAGATAAAGGTTTTAGGGAGGCTCTTTTTTATTTTTGGACTTGTTTTAGAATGAGGAAAACTGATTTTACGTGTCTTAGGCAGTGGTGGGACCATGGAAAAACAGAAATCAAACTCCTGTGTCAGCACTATACGTTCAATGTCACATGCGACAATTGCAGATCTATTAGAGAGCTGGAAGGCGAGATTGTGTACTCGGAAACATTGAGTGCGTCCATAGAAAATCGAGGATACATTGAAATTCTCAAGTCTAAAAAATGGCCTTAAAAGACCTGCTGGGTAGTAAAGTGCAAGGTGCACTAATCTGGTCGTGGGTCCAGAACATCGTGGGGACGGATGCCCCTTCTAGCTTTTTCTTTGGCCTGGAGAAGTGACACGGTCAGAGGAAACTAATTCACTCCCTCCTTTCTGACACGGGGCAGGAACTGACTGAACTTGGCCAGCTGAGAGAGCGTGCTACTGGTTTTTATTCTTCCCTGTACTTGAGTGAGTAAGAGGAGAGGGAAGACTTGTTTGAGGAGTTCTGTGGAGGGTTGCCTCAGGTCTCGGAGGCCACAAATGTCCAGCTGGACAGGCTGCTCCAAAAGTCGGAGCTGCACGCCGCTCTGCAGAGAATGCAGGGATGGCAGGCTCCCGGCATCGACGGCCTCACAGTTGAGTTCTACAAGGCCTTCTGGGACATTTTAGCACCTGACCTTTTAGCTGTTTTAAACAAAAGTGTGGTTTTGTGTGGCATTGTCAATGCTCTCTCTCTATATATATCCTTCCATCCCTGATTCAATTAAAGTTGTATTCTCTTTTTGGGGGAATTTTTGATTCTCTCATCACCAGTTTATATTTAAAGCTCCAGATATTTTTGGTTTTGATGATACCTTTAAAAAAAAAAAAAAAAAATCTGTTAAGACATTATATACAAATGCAAATAGTTCAATCAAACTTCCATCTGGTACGACTGAAAGATATGACTGACATAGTGGGATCTGTCAAGTTTGTCCGCTTTGAGCATATTTGTCTCTTTTACCGATGCAATTACTTTTTATTCAATGTAAAAATAGTAGAATAATTGTTCCATCTACAGCTGGTAGAACAGTGTCTAGAAGTTAACTAACAGATTACACCACACTTAAAAAAAATCTCAAGTAAATAAAGTAATCAAAGCTATAAATGCCTTCTCATTGGCCTTTGGTCTCAACGTGAACATTTCAAGTGTGAACTTCTGCAAGTGAAATCACTTTGATTCGACAATCTCGGGCATCCCCGTCAAGCATAAGGTTGAATATTATACTATTGCATTATACTATAATATAATACAACATTCTCGTTATTTTAGCTAAATCCCAAATTCACTGTCCTGAATTTGCAAACCAGTGTTCAAATATGATGTCTTGGATAATATTGTTAATAATAATAATAATAATAATAATAATAATAATAATAATAATAATAATAATAATAATAATAATAATAATAAACCAAAGCCGTCAAAACCATACATTTGTTTTAGAAATATAATATTGCCTGAACTTTATTAAACCTCGAGTCCCCAATTTGTTTTTTTTAAAAGCTATACTCTGTGACCTAGAGTACAGAACGTACACCGAGATCTTCCTGTGTTCTTGCAATTTTCCACAAGATGTCACTAGATCACATAGAAACAGATGCGATATCACTGTTCGTTTGCTCCTTTCCGAATGAATTGATACTCTACGGAAAACCACACACATTTTCAAAATCAATCCCAAGAAGAAGAGCGCTAAGTAAAAAGTTTACACCAACAAACCTCAGGACAGATAGACTTTCATCAGATTAGATTCAGTCTGTCTGTCAATGTGTGAAAATAATATAGAGGAGTATTTTAATAATTAATTCAGGATTGAAGTGAAATTGATCAGATAATTATTATAACAATAAAGCTGGCATAATGTGTTTACAGCTGTGTGTGTGTGTTGTCTTCTAATATATTTGTATTTTGTGCATGAGTGTGTGGTGTGTCAGTGTGTGGCCATGAGCACTGAACAATGAACATGCAGGTTATCACAAGGTCACCATTTCACTTGTCTTGTGTGTGGTATGGAACGAGTATGTGTGCACGCAGATGTGTGTGTGTGTGTGTGTGTGTGTGTGTGTGGAGGAGGTGTCAGATAAAGGATGTCTAATGAGAGCATTAATTAAGAAGCAAACGTTTTATTGAATAAATGGTGTGGTCATTAAGGGATCACGGAACAGCCAACCTTTGCATTTTCTCCCTCTTCTCTGATCTAACTGCTGCAGAATTTAAAAAGATTTTTTTATTTATTTACAAGACATTTTTCAAGTCAAATAAACGAAACAGTACAAAACGAAAATAATAAACCATTACCCTACCAACTTATTGGCAATAATGACAGCTTACTGTTTCATTCTGAAATTTTCTTCCAAAGAAATTATTTACACACTGTTCATTATAAAGCCTCTTTATAATGTTTTGTTTTAGCTTAGAAAGAGAAAATCTATTGGCTGGCTGGCTTTGTCACGCCAGATCAGACAAATGCAATTTGTTAGAACATTTAATTTAATAAAATATCATCACCATGTCTCTAGTATTTTCTGTTTTTAGGCTCTAGCATTACCATGATATGGAAATAAAAACATTTAATGTTTAAAAAGAGATTCGTACCATTTATTCCTTTTTACAATAGTGACCTATCTGGTGAGGATGAGTAAAACATTAAAATACACGTGACAAGAACAGAGATTGCAAGTTAATCTTTAAACGCTATCATCTCCTTTCTCCATTTTCCTTCTATATAAAAAATACTGCAGCCAAAACAGCACACACTGTTCAGGACATGCAAACACCATAAGTCTCTAGCTCACGTCTTCGTCCAATTAGGAGCGCCAGCTTTGGAGTATGTTTCAGAGTTGACATAGACAGCTGATTTTGGCCTGGACCCATAATTCATGCACACGAAGTGTTCACTAAGGCACCCAGTGGTATGAGTGTCTAGAGTACAGATGTTTGAGCGTCCGAATTACATATACAGATGAACTCTGTTTCAATAAAAATCACTTCGTAGAACAGGAAACAGGGGTTGTTATGGATTTCCTCCTAAGGTCATCAGGACAATGAAACCCCTTCTATTGCAATAAAGTGAGATTTCAAAAATGATTCTACTGTAAACTGTAAACATAATCACAACTACACTGGCTTTCTCACATCAACACACTTTGATTAAAGTGTGTGTGTGTGTGTGTGTGTGTGTGTGTGTGTGTGTGTGTGTGTGTGTGTGTGTGTGTGTGTGTGTGTGTGTGTGTGTGTGTGTGTGTGTGTGTGTGTATGTGTGTGTGTGTGTGTGTATGTGTGTGTGTGTGTGTGTGTGTGTGTGTGTGTGTGTGTGCATTGGTAGTGTATCATGTCCCAATGCTACAGAGCAGCACCTCTGCTTCTCTAATCCTCTCAGCCTATCCCGGCTCTCTGTCTCTGTCTCCATCTATCTGTTCACTTATCTGTCCATCTGTCATCAGGTCATCGTCTCCACTGTCTATACCTTTGAACACACGCGCTTCCCTCCCTGCCGATACCAGTGTCCTTCACAAGAACCCAAGAAAACACACACAAACAATTGTTTGTGACATCCGTTCTGTAAAATGCAATACAAATCCACAAAAGTTTTAACCCTCAAACAGTCCTCTGAAGTTGTGACAACCAGCCAAAATGTCCTCGCTTCCTATAAATGTCCTAACTTTGCTAGTAGAACACTAATTTGGTACTCAGTATTTAGCAAGTAACCATTACAGACACATATTATGAATCCTTGGAATGTACCGATATCAAATAAACACTTTAATTTTAGGAATTACTGGTACCTAAATCCTCGGACTTTTTGCAGCATCCTGTATTTTATGTCATAACAGTTTTTTGTTTTTTTTTAGCTGATACAGTCATTAAACAGAAACAGTGACACTTGCTATTAGAAAAACATCTGTGTCTTGTTTCGAGTGCTCACATCTTTTATTTCTCTCCTTTTGCTTCCTTTTGTTTATCTTTCAGTCATTCATCTCTGACCTGATAACATCATGTTATCTACTCACTAAATTAAAACAAAAAAACAAATATAACAGCAACCTGCCTTATGCCCTTCAGTGACATACACCACTACCCAGGGTGTGCGTGTACATGTGTGTATTTGTGTGTGTGTTAGGGGGGGCAAACAGGTCAATGTTTTGCTGTTACTTTAATAAAGGTTAGAGGATGCTTTTAAAGTTATCAGCAGATGTGATCTGAAACAAGCTGAACTAAATACAAAGTGAGACTTTTATCATTAAATGCGTGAACTTTGGCCAGTTGCAACTTAAACTGTGCAAAATGAATTATAATGGAATAATCAATTTCGTCATGGAGTTGAAAGGGTTAGGAATCCTACAGCCCAGCATTGTATGCATGAACAAAATGTATTTACATTCCTACAAGTTTACTCCAGTATTTTTCTCAAAGAAATGGCAGATTCCTGCTAGTAACATAAAAAAAGGGTTTTGTTTTTTTTCTGTAAAGCCAGCTTTGAATATAGATTTTTATCTATTTAATATTTATCACTAGGAGAGCTTATGTGATGGCATGTGTTTGTTTGTTTGTCAGAATTGGAATGAAGTTTATTTTATTATATTAGACAAATATATAATTATCATTTTTTTATCATTAAGTATCTTATCTTATCTTATCTTATCTTATCTTATCTTATCTTATCTTATCTTATCTTATCTTATCATTAAAATTCACTGGTAATTAGGATTTGAATGATGAGGTGAGGACCCTGTTATAATTAGAATGTGTTTTATTATTATATGGGGCCCAAGCCATGGAAAAGGTCTAGCTTTTAGTTTTGGTCTTTTCCACATGTGGTATTTGAAGGAACTCCTCCTGAGAATTAAATCCAATAGTGGTGAGATTCAGCATACATAGACGACATGGGCATCTTAAGTCGCTAAACACTTTATGCTAGCTAAAAAGGTGTGGCTGTTGTGGTTACTAGAATTAATGGTTCTCTGCGGACAGTCTAAATGCATTAAAGGACCTGGCACCCATAGGCATTTTTAAAAGTTAAAGGCAAAGAAAATTCAATACCAAAGACCAGAATGAAAGAAACAACAAATCACAATGAAGAAACAGCAAAGAACAAGGAAACAAAAAGAAATAACCAACAACAAAGAAAGAAGAAAGAAAGACCAGAGAACAAAGAAGGCAGAGGCACCCAAAAGAATTTTGAACAGCCCTCATTACCATACTTTATCATAATGGTTTGGTGGAGCCCTAGAAATGTAAAAACTCATTCAAGGGTGCTTGTAGCTTTTATTTTGTTGTTGTTGTTGTTGTCTTCTTCCAAACCCCTCACGATGCAAACCTGCATGGTTTCAGCACAATTTTGTTTTTGTCTCAAATCATTGGCATCTGCACAGGCTGTGCACCAAAACATAACAAACGAGACTTGCAATCTAAATTTATTCACTGAACAGTTGGGTTAGCTTATGACGTTAGCGTAGCACAGATCCACTGACAATTTTGATGTGCAGTTATGACAGTTTCATGGGGGTGGATGTGCGGCTTTGGGAGTAAGCTGGCTCTGTTTTGTTTGGTACTTACTTTGAAAGTCAACAGAAGACACTTCAAGCAGGATCACATAGTGCAGCTTTAAAATCAGAAGCTTTACTTAAATGCAGTACACCCACATGAGAAACAATCATTTTCTCTGTTCATTCACTCATTTTCTCTCTCACTCTGTTCACTACTGGATGCAAGCCTCCAATGTTGATGGTGTGAAATGATACGAGAGGCTTAAAAGTAGTATGATGTCCATACTACTTTTAAGCCTCTCGAAATGATACGAGAGGCTTAAAAGTAGTATGCTGTCTATACAGAGTCAAAAGAGATCACCTCATGTGGAAGGAATACTTCCAAACTGTCCATTTAGAATCAATTGAGGTAAAGCCCATGGGCAATTTCTGTTTTATTGATCAGTTTAATAAACACATAATCGGTCAAACAGCACCATATCCATCAAATCAGAGGTGGATAATACCCACTGGACCACATCACACTTCTGGACCTTTTCATCTGGCTCATACATGCCTTTTGTGAAACTTTATGGAGCATCATAAAGAGTTTACTGTTTACGTGTGGCATATAAATGGAGTACTGTAAGGTAAAATGTTACCTCTCTAACTTTTACATATTTATAGCAGATACAGTATTTGTATAATATGCAGTTTATCAAATGTGAATTATCCATCATGACCAAGTCCTTGACTTTGCCAGATTTCCATTCAGTCATTACTGGTTATTACCATCAATGAAAATGAAAAACTCACCAAATGATTTACTGTCACATGCCGTGTGTGCAGAGCTCAGCTCATTTCAGTTACAAATGCCAGCATCTTGATTTATACAGGCCACACTTTAAGCAGACCTAGCCATAGCCAAATTTAAGTAAGCCAATTAATCAACAAAGCATTCAATATCTCCCATTCAGCAGGAGCATAAATGGCACCAACATCTTCTCAAAAGAATTTTCCAGAAGGTTTCTCTATTGATCAACAGACAGATGATTTGTGAGATACATCGAGTAGAGATCAATAGGTGGCCTGTGATAGCTCAGATGGGGAAATGAAGTTTCCCGATACAAAAGCCATGAAGTCAAGCCAGGTATTCTCCCATAGTCCAGGTTAAAAGTGAAAATGTATGTACTGCTTTCCATTTGGTTGAGAGGATGTCAGTTCAGTAATGTTTTAGTCAGTTAAAAAAACTATTTAATGAATTTTAATAAAGTAAAGATGCACAGAGCATGAGGATACTAAAGGATGGCCAGTGGCCGTTTTCTATCCCCCCCCTCTGCCTCTCTGCCTCTCTGTCTCTTTGTCTCTCTCTCTCTCTCTCTCTCTCTCTCTCTCTCTCTCTCTCTCTCTCTCTCGCTCTCGCTCTCGCATCAGCAGTGGCCTTGCTTGTTCCTCAAGACTGATGTCTCCTGGGAGAGTCGGGCAGAACTTCTGCAAGATATCAAAGTATAGGAGGTTTGTATGTGTGTGTGTGTGTGTGTGTGTGTGTGTGTGTGTGTGTATGTGTGTGTGTGTGTGTAAGTGTATGGCTGAGTGGGTGACCTGTGTGTATTTGTGTGCACAAAACACACGGGCAATTTAGAGACCCCAGCCAATCTAATTTGGATGTTTGGGGGCTGTGGGGAGAAACCAAAGGCACATTAAATCATGCAAACTCCACATTTGATAGCACAAGCTGCAATCAGTCCCAGGCATGTGTCATGAAACCATGAGGGTCGCCACTGCACCCGCTGTTGGAGTTTTCATACCTTTTTCTGTCCTTTTTTCTCCTGCTCTCACTATCTCTCTAAGCTACAGGGTTTAATTTTCTGCAGAATAGTAAGTGTTAGTGGGTTGCATGTGATAAAATAAAACAAACAAACAAAAAAACACCACAGTTTAGCTGTTTTCTTTTTTTTTTTTTTTAGCATCTAATTCTTACTAGTAAGAAAAGCGGCATGTACCCTCTAGCACCCTGGAGAAGTCTTGGAGTTGGTCCAGTGTTCTGCATCCAGGACAAAATCAGCATTGTTCAAGACTACGAACACATTAAGGTTCTGCTGACTGATTAACTCCATCAAAGTGGCTGAACCTGAAATAGAATGGCCTCTCAGCACACATGCTGGCTTTTTCACTGTAGGTCATTCACGATAGCACGGTGCTGTGTTTCACACAGGGAGAACATCATTTTTTCCAACAGCTCCAGAGAACCAGAAATACACGCGTGTGGGAACGTGGGACCAACCTTCACAACCACAGGCTCACTATGCAAAGATCCAACCCAGTAAAATACAAACTGACAGATGTTGGAACTGCACTGCTCCCAACAGGTGAACGTTTCACAGGATACATGATAGGTCTTTCTCAAATGCATTGTTTCCTGATCAGAAATGCAGCCCTTCCATATGGCTGCCAGAATCTGTCATGGCTGTGGGTGCATTTGCACGGGAGGTACATATGACTGAGTGAATGAATGAATGAATTTGTTTATTCTCACGCAATGGGGAAATTGCAATGTTCCAGCAGCAGCACACATGGAAGAAATAAGTAATAATATAAAATACTTTTGTGAAAAAAAAATAAAAATATGGCTAACCCTATATATTTACACATACCGTGCACACGTATTGCACATAGGCACATATTGCAAATGAGGTAGATTGTGTGATAGCTATGATACTGCATTAAACAGTCTGATGGCTACCACATGTCTCAGCCAGTATAAGGCTGTGGGTTCAAGTGCAGCCCTCCAAGCTCAGCTGGATGCCATCCTCATGTCGCTTGCTGGGATTCAGCAACTCTAACCTCTGTCTGCGGTGGAGCCATAGGGTCAATATGGTGTTTTACCAACAGGAAAATGATTCTCCGCAGCTGTCAACATCCATCAACCTCAATCACGTGCAGCCACACAAACACACACAGGTCACCCACTCAGCCATACACTTACACACACACACACACACACACACACACACACACACACACACACACACACACA